>CM053029.1:403309510-403516026 GCA_028564925.1 Lithobates sylvaticus | reverse complement strand
CCAATCGCTCAGTTCTCAGCGCTCCATGAGCAGAGGGCCGGTGACTGTCAATCACCGGCTCTCTGCTCTGCCTCCCTGTGCTCACTGGAGTGCCAGGCTGTTGAGGGGGCGGCCGGCTGGCTTAGCCTCTCATTGGCTCACTGAGAGGCTGAGCCGGGTGCCAGTCCACATGTGAGGGATCCCGACCATTTGGTCACGATCAGTGGTGGCTGGTGAATTTTCTTTGGGGGGGGCGGCAAACAACCTCCCCCCGTCTGCCAGTCGGTCTGGCACTTACCCCATCTAGACAGCGGGCATCGGACATTAGGCAGCGGGCATTGATCATTAGGCATCGAGCATCAGACATTAGGTTTCGAGCAGCAGGCAGCGAGCATCGGGCGGCTCCTGTGTCCCTTACCTCCATCACGGTGGCTGTTTCCTGATTGGCCGGGAGGAAGATCAGTGATAGAATAGCGAATATTCATTCACTATTCTAACACACCTGGGTGGGCTGTGAGCACATTCTCTGCGCCCACCCTATTTTGAATCCTTTGGCTCTAATCAGTTCTTTAAAAAAAACACCCCCGCCAATGTAATTCATGCACAGGGCATCCTGCAAGGGACCCAACGCATGGATGGGGGGGGGTGTCATGGATTGTGGGGGGGGGGTGGCGCCAATGCACCCTTAATGGATGGGCCGCCCCTGGTCACAATCCTTCCCAAGCCTGAACTAGCTTTCTTTACACATTATGTTTGCTTTTCGCAATGTATTTCATTGCTATGAGCAAGCGTTTTACTGAATGAAATTGACTTGCTCAGTTGGTTTTGTTGTGATTAGCTGTGATTGGCCACCGCTAATCACATGGCACAGATGGGCTGTGATTGACCCAGTCTGTACCATGTGATCACTGTGACCAATCACAGCTAGCAATACAAGTGTACACAGTTGATGGCTTGAAAGGAAGCCATCCATTGTTTAAAACGGTCATGTGACCCACTGTGATTGATTACAGTGGTCACATGAGTCAATCAGAGGGCCCGGCAGGCGCGATGTCTGCCGGCCACTTGCAATCGCTCCCCACAGAGACAGAAAGGCAGTCTGCCGATGTAAACAAGCAAACCGCTGTGCTGTCAGGCATGGACACTGATCTAGTGTTCCCGCTAATCAGGAAACACGGATCACAATGTCCATGCAGTGAGCCCATCCCCCCACAATTAGGGAATACGTTTAACCCCTTGATCGCCCCTGATGTTAACTCCTTCCCTGCCAGTGTCATTTATACAGTGTTAGTGCATATTTTTAGCACTGATCACTGTAATAATGTCACTGGTTCCCAAAAAAAGTGTCCAAAGTGTTAGGTGTCCGATCTGTCCGCCTCAATGTCGTAGTCCCACTAAAAATCACTGATCACTGGCATTACATATAAAATAAATAAATAAAAAAATGCCATAAATATTTCCCCTATTTTGTAGACACTATAAGGCTACTTTCACACTGGGGTGTTGAGCGCGCTGGCGGTAAAGCAGCGCTATATTTAGCGGCACGTTACTGTTGTTTTAGCGGTGCTATTCGGCCGCTAGCGGGGCAGTTTTTAACCCCCGCTAGCGGCTGAAAAAGGGTTAAAACCGCCCGCAAAGCGCCGCAAAGCGCCGCTGCAGCAGCGCTTTGCAGGTGATTTGCAGGCGGGTTTGGAGCGCTCCCCCACTGTTTTCAATGGGAAGGGGCGCTTTAGGAGCCTGCAAAGACACTATTTGTAGCACTTTAGCGCCTGCAAAGCGACTCAGTGTGAAAGGGGCCTAACTTTCGCAAAAAACAATCAATATACGCTCATTGGGATTTTTTTTTTTTTACCAAAAATCTGTAGCAGAATACATATTGGCCTAAATAAAAAATTTTACATATTTTTATTGGATATGTTTTATAGCAGAAAAGTAAGTAAATAATATAGTTTTTTTTTTTTTTCAAAATTGTCGTTCTTTTTTTGTTTATGGCGCAAAAAATAAAAAATGCAGAGGTGATCAAATACCACTAAAAGAAAGCTCTATTGTGGGAAAAAAAGGACATACATTTTATGTGGGTACAGATTTGCACAAGCAAATTTTCAGTTAAAATAACGCAGTGCCGTATCGCAAAAAATGGCCTGGTCATTAAGGGGGTAAAACCTTCCGGGCTGAAGTGGTTAAAGAGGATTTTCAGTCTGGGAAAAAAAAAGTCAGCAGCAACAAATACTGCAGATGCTGACTTAAAAAAAAAAAAAAGGACACTTACCTGTCCAAGAATCCAGCACCCTCCTCAGCCGAGCCAGCCCTTCACCAGTTTTCTTGTCCTCTGCGATGGCATGTTTAGTGTGGGAAGCTAGCTATGGCTCCTTGCAGCTTCACAGGCAGCTTGAATGGTCTGCAGCCTGTAGGGGCCTTTAATGTGTCCCAGAAGGCTGGAAAGGAATGGGGGAGGGGAACTTTTGGTGGAATTGCCTATTCATTCCAACCAGAAGCGGGAGCAGGTATCTATCAAAACTAGGTACTTGCTCCCCCGCCAAAAAAAAAAAAAAAAGTTCCAGAAGAAAAAGGGGAGGGTGGGGGGCAGGACATAAATCAGGACTTCCCCTTTAGGGTGAAGTTCCACTTTAGTACCGCGCTATAGCCAAAAGATTGCTACAGCACGGCTCTCTCATTCTGGGAGGGCGTTTATGGATCTCCTCTCAGAGCCCCACCGCCCGTGTGCCCCCTGGGGTGCACTTTGTGACCTGAGTCTTTTGGACACAGCTGATCACAGATTGGGGGAAAAGGACCAGTTACAGTGGCCCTTTACCATGTGATCAACTGTGTCCAAACACAGCTGATCACATGTAAACAGACTCGTTTATCTGCATTCCTTTCCTCACGCGCTGTATCTGTGTGAGGAAAGGAGAGCCGATAACCGGCTAGGCTCTCAGTACATTCTTTACACTCATAATCAGGACACTAATCATCAGTGCAACCCCATCAGTGCTTATCAGTGCCACCTCATCAGTGCCGCCTCATCAGTGAAAAAGTACAATTATTTATTTGCTGTTAAAAAAAGTGCAAAATTTTATAACAGAAACTAAGAAAAAATTTTTTTCGAAATTTTCTGGCTTTTTTCGTTTGTTTAGCAGAAAATAAAAACCCAAGTGGTGATTAAATACCACCAAAAGAAAGCTCTATTTGTGTGATAAAAATGAAATATGGGTACAATGCTGCATGTTTGTGCAATTACCAGTTAAAGTAGCACAGCGCTGAAAGTTGAAAATTGGCTTGGGCAGGAAGGGGGTGAAAGTGCCCAATATTTTAGTGGTTAAATGGACTTTAAAGCTACTGTAAACTCCTGATCCCGCTTTGTAACCTGACAACCATTTACCAGGGACACCATCATGTTATCTGCTTCTTATAATTGCAAATCCTGACAGGGAAACCCTCCTTCTGCGCCCTGATGTGGTCAATGAGGTAGATAGCAGGAGGGGGACTGAGCAACACCATATGTGTTGCATGGTGTCACTGGTAAATGGCTGTCAGCTTTAAACTATAAGAGTATACTTGGTGTACATTCCCTCCACAAGTAAGTCCTAAGCACACGTGTGGAAGATGCATAGATTCCAGCCAATCAAGATGGCCGAAGTCCTTAAAAAGATCAGGTGAAGATGAAAGTGCTGGCAATAAGGGAGACAATGACCATCACATTGCTGGAGAAGGTAATTTACAAGGTAAAGCCCCATACACATGGGCAGAATGTAGGGAGACATTTGCCGCCATTCTGCCCATGTGTGTGTCTGTCTGTCTGACAGAAGCCGGCCTTTGGGCCAGCTTCTGTCAGACGTGCATGCTGGGAAACCGACTCCCAATCAGCGCTCTCAGTCAATGGCAGATAGCGCTGATCAGAGTGTTCTGGCGGGGAGGGGGAGGGGGGATGGGACCTCCCCCTGTCAGAACAGTGTCTGACAGGACCTGACAGTTTTTTTTTCATACAACCAGCTGGGTTGCCTGAAAAGAGCCTTGTAGACACGATCAGATTTTCCGACGGGAAATGTGTGATGACAGGCTGTTGGTGGAGAATCCGACCGGTTGTACGCTCCATCGGACAATTGTTGTCGTATTTTCCGTGGACAAATGTTGGATTGCATGTTTTAAAATTTTCCGCAAACAAATGTCTGTTGTCGGATTTTCCGAGCGTGTGTACACAAGTCCGTCGGACAAAAGTCTAAAGTAAAAACGCATGCTCGGAAACAAGGACGAGCCAGAAGCGTTCGGTCTTATAAACTAGCATTCGTAATAAAGAATTAACATTCGTGATGTGACAAATTATGAAATATCGAAATGCAGCGCACAATTTTCTTCTTTTTTAATGGGATAATAATGAAGCTGCTTTGCTGGTGATACTGATGGAGTTATTGCAAACAAATTTTCAAAGGCTTTTCTTTTCTAGTGATATCAAGAATAATATTTTTTTATTTTTTATTTTTTGGGCAAATTACCACAACACCATTGTATCCAGTGGCGTCTCCAGCTTTCATATTTAGGGGGGGCACATGGGGGGACAGGGACAAAATTAGGGGGGCAACTATAAAATGCAATTTTACTACAATCCCCAGGGTGGCAGAAGAGATATATGTCACCAGCATACCAAGTAAATATAAGGGTCCAAAGCAGTGGGAGAACTATCAGGTTTGCAAAGGTTGTCTTGTCTCCGGGCCTTGGTGTTCTGCCACTGTGGTGTTCCCCAGCTATTGACAGTGCTGGTCTGGCATCTGTCTCCTTGGCAGCGGCAGCAGTCTATTAGGCCCTAGTGCTGGTGACATTATGGGTGCATGCAGGGGAAGGCTGGCACTATTGGTTGTAGAGAGCCAAGCCCCCAGCTGGTCACCTAGCAGCAGTAATGCTGTATAACCTTCTCTGTTGACATGCTGATCAGGATGTGATCCAGGTGATGCTCCCAGTCAGATCTAATAAACACAGTATTTATTAGCATCAACAGTACAACCATATCCACCGTATGTTCAGCAGCCATGTGGGCTCTTTGCCTGTAAGGTGTGGGTTCTAAGCCTATAAGGTGTGGGCTCTACACCTGTAAGGTGTGGGCTCTACGCCTGTAAGGTGTGGGCTCTACGCCTGTAAGGTGTGGGCTCTACGCCTGTAAGGTGTGGGCTCTACGCCTGTAAGGTGTGGGCTCCATGCCTGTAAGGTGTCGGCTCTATGCCTGTAAGGTGTGGGCTCTATGCCTGTAAGGTGTGGGCTTTGATCAATAAAACCACTATGATATTTAACACTAGGATTTGACTAGGAGCATCACCTGGATTGCATCACGATCAGCATGTCAGAGAAGGCTGCACTGCTGCTAAGCAACCTGCAGGGAGGTCAACTGTCTACAACCATTCGAGATGGGCTTGGGTGTGTTTGAAACCCCACATGCCCGATCCCACCAGGAAGCCGACACTGCAC
The DNA here is from genome assembly GCA_028564925.1 of Lithobates sylvaticus. Classification (NCBI taxonomy): domain Eukaryota; kingdom Metazoa; phylum Chordata; class Amphibia; order Anura; family Ranidae; genus Lithobates; species Lithobates sylvaticus. The sequence goes on along the minus strand of CM053029.1, from coordinate 403,510,593 downwards.
ACAGCTAATCACAGGCAGTGAGACATTCCTGATCTGTGCAGCTAAGGACCAGGAAATGTCTCACTGCCTGTGATTAGCACTGTGCAGTGTGGGCTTCCTGGCGGGGTCGGGCATGTTGGATTTTGAACATGCCCAGCCCATCTCTAACAACAAATTGTGCTGGCCCTCCTGTACATTAGCCCCATAAAGTAACCAGCATTGGGTTCCAATGTGCCGCCGCTGCCATGGAGACAGAGACTAGCGCTGTGAATAGCCGGGACAGGACAGCAACTCTGGTAGTTCCACCACTGGTCCACACTGGGAGGATTCCCCCATCCACCTATAATGTGTAGATGGGAGAATTGGATCATTTCTTTTTTTTTTCTTAATGCAACCTACTAGTTAAATTAAAAAAGTGATCAATGTATGGGCTGCCTAAGTGCTAAGACCAGCCATAGGCAGTTTAAATCTCAGCTGGTTCATCGGGAACTGGCTGAGATTTGAACCATTAATGAGCAGGCTGAATGTACCAAGTTGATCTGTGGATGCAGGAAAGAAATTTGCTTAGTCTATTACCTGTCTAACTGAAAGTGAAAGTAAGTTGTGAAGGTCTTGAAAGAACAGGAGAGGGGAGGGACAGATGGTGGAGAGAAGAGATGGAGATAATGCAGTTCAGTGATTACAGTGTACTGCAGTGCACACACTTACCCATGCGTCCAGGCTAGAAGAATACTCCCCCTCTCAATAGAGACTGTGTTACTCCAGCAGCGGCCTGAGTAAGATGTGGCACATCCGCTACGAATGCAAACAAAAAAAAACATTGCCTTTTTGTAAAAAAAAAAAAAAAAAAAAACACAAATTTTTTTTGATTTTTTTTTTGGGGGGGCACATGGTGGGGCACAGCATAATTTTGGGGGGGTCAGGGCCCCCTCTGGCCCCCCCTAGGGACGCCATTGCCTGTATCCCGTAGTTTTTAAGATCAAAGATACAACTATGTTGGTGTCCCTTGTCAATATTACATTGTATTTTTTTTAAATGTAACTGCCTACTCCCAAACTGTCATTTGAAGTAAAACACATAGCCAAGTATTATACTCCACACTTTTTTTATTGTGCATTAAAAAAAGAAAACAAATAAAATTAGACATACTATCTGCCAATAGAACCTAACCAAAAAGTGCATTCTATGCATCCAAAAATATAGAAAATATACCAAATCAAATCCTTATTCAACCAAAAAATAATGTCAAAGCAATAACTCCAAGGCCAATAATAAATAACACGTTATCTCCTCCGATTCCGCAACATGTCTGGTTGACAAACGGCCGTTCAGAAATTAACTGAAAAACATGAAACGAAAAGCGAAAATCAACACTCACCAAATTTCTACTAACACGAAATTATCAGAAGGAGCCCAAAGGGTGGCACTAAAGAGCTGGAAAAAACACGTAGTACGTCTTGTACTTCACTACGTTTGTGATTGTTAGCCAACAATTGTGTGGCCGTGTGTATGCAAGACAAGTTTGGGCCAACGCCCTTCGGACAAAAGTCCACGGTTTTGTTGGGCAACAATCCGATCGTGTGTACGAGGCTTTAGTGTGTACCCAGCTTAAAGTGGATGTAAACTCGAAAGTTTATTTTTTTTTTGTCTGGCACAATATAGAGTATGGGATTTCAGATCATCTGTGCCCAGTCTTGCCACAAAGAGTTAATCCAGCTCTGAGCAATCCTCGTATCTTTTTTCACGGACAAACTGTGAAAACTTTGTCCGTTCTTCCCCCCTTGCTGTGATTGACAGGTGATTTACATATCTCCTGCACTAGCCTAAGACATGCATTATTGTTTAACCGCTTTCCGACCGGCCACTGCATATATACGTCAGCAGAATGGCTCGGGCAGGCAGAATCACGTACCTGTACGTGATCGTGCATGTGCCTGCCCGTGGGTCGCGCGCGCGCCGCTAGCGGCGCGCTCGCGACCCGGTCGGGAGCTCCGTGACCCCGGCCGCGGGACCAGCGGACCCGATCGCCGCTGGTATCCCGCGATCGGGTTACGGAGCTGAAGAACGGGGAGAGGTCTATGTAAACAAACCTCTCCCCGCGCTTCCTACACTGACTGTCAGTGATCGGCGGTTCCCTGTCATCGGGAACGCCGATCAATGATGTCACACGTACAGCCACGCCCCCCTACTGTAAAAAACACAACACGTCACACTGACTCCTCCCCGCCCCCTAGCGGTTAACCCCCTAACTACAACTGTCATTTACATAGGAATCAGTGCTATTTAAATAGCAGTGATTGCTGTATAAATGACAAATGTCCCAAAAATGTGTCAAAAATGTCCGATGTGTCCGCCAAAATGTCGCAGTCACAATAAAAATCGCTGATCGCCGCCATTACTAATAAAAAAAAAAATATTAATAAAAATGCTATAAAACTATCCCCTATTTTGTAAACGCTATAACTTTTGCGCAAACTAATCAATAATCGCTAATTGCGATTTTTTTTACCAAAAATATGTAGAAGAATACGTATCGGCCTAAACTGAGGAAAAAAAATGTTTTTTTTATATATTTTTTGGGGATATTTATTATAGCAAAAAGTAAAAAATATTGCATTTTTTTCAAAATTGTCGCTCTATTTTTGTTTATAGCGCAAAAAAATAAAAACCGCAGGGGCGATCAAATACCACCAAAAGAAAGCTCTATTTGTGGGAAAAAAAAAAGGACGCCAATTTTGTTTTGGAGCCACGTCGCATGACCGCGCAATTGTTAGTTAAAGCGACGCAGTGCCGAATTGCAAAAAGGGGCCTGGTCCTTTAGCTGCAAATTGGTCCGGGGCTGAAGTGGTTAATTCCCACCCCCACTCCTTTCTTCAGCAGCTCGGCAAGGATTGGCTGTTCCACACCTCAGCATGATTTGGCATGCTGAAGTCATGTGGGGACTTTTCTGGGTTTTGACTGGATGTTAGTGATCATAGCAGAAGTTCAGTATAAGAAATACACAGGAGAAAACACATGTTGATAAGGGGAGTGTAGAGGTGGGCGGGGAGTCTACTGACATCACGACTCCACCCACTGAGTCCTGGAAAGCAGACCCACCCACAAAATCTGCAGTTTTTCGGATCTCATAGTAGACAGAGGGGAGACATTTGACAGATAAGTATACATGTAGGAGGCATGTATATCCTTCTAGATAACCAATATTGCAGTAGTTTAGAAAGGATGAGAGTGGGTTTACATCCACTTTAAGTGTGTCATATGTACAGATATGCTGAGTTTACTTGCACATTATGACAAAAGCATCTTGGGGCCTTTAAATCCTACCTACTGTACAGCTAACAAAAAAGTAGTTTCAGCGTGTTTTTTTATTTTTTTGTCTTTTAGGAAACATTTAACAACTTCAATACTGGGCACTTTCACCTCCTTCTTGCCCAATTTTCAGCTTTCAGCTCTGTTGTACTTTGAATGACAACTGCGCAGTCATGCGACACTGTACCCATATGACATTTTTATCATTTTGTTCACACAAATAGAGCTTTCTTTTGGTGGTATGTAATCACCACTGGGCTTTTTATGTTTCGCTAAACAAATGAAAAAACTCCAAAAAGTTTGAAATAAAAAAGTTTTTCTTAGTTTCTTTTATAACATTTTGCAGAAAAATCGTTTTTATCCTTCACTGATGTGCGCTGATGAGGCTACACTGATGGGCACTTATAGGCAGCACTAATGGACACAGATAGCCTGCACTGATGGGCACTGATAGGCACCACTGATGGATACTGACAGGCGGCACTGATGAGGAGGCACTGATAGGTGGAACTAATGTGCACTGATGGGGCTGCACTGATCATCAGGGCACTGATGATCAGTGCCCTGATTACCTGTGTGGACATCCCCTGTCATACTTGCCGGTTACCGGTTCTCCTCTTCTCACTTTGTGACAGTGCCTGAGGAAAGAAATGTTGATAACGGGCAAGAGTGTTTACATGTGATCAGCTGTAATTGGACACAGCTGATCTCATGGTAAAGGGCCCCTGTGATCCGAAGGACACAGTGATCACAGAGCGCACCCCAGCGGGCATGGGGGCGGGGCATGGTTCTGGGAGGATGTCCATGTATGCCCTCCCGGAACAACAGAGCCGCTCTGTATCCATCTTTCTGATATAATGCGGGTTAAAGTTAAAAAGACTGGCTGTTATAATCTCTACCTCCCACATTGTTATAAGATCTGTCCCAACTCCTGTAAGTGTCATTTTGCTGCATCCAAGTATGAATTAAAATATCAATAAAGGCATGCCAAATAAAAAATGGAATACATATACAGCATAGTGTGATTATAAGTAGTAAGCTCATATAGTTACCAGAATACAAGTCAGTGCATACCCTCCAACATTTTAGAAAGCAAAAAGGTGTACTTTGCCCAGAGAACCCCTGCCCTTTGTCAAACTGTGGGTATAGCACATCTACAAACAGAGAAAAATGCTAAATTTAATATAGTAATTTAACCCCTCGGAGCCAACGACTCTCGGCCCTTTAAGGGGTTTCAGATGCCGGGAGGCGGGGTGGGGTTTATGATCATGTGACCGCCGGGATTGGCTGTCACAGTGGTAACATGATCAGAAAGCTTTCCGTTACCCGCTGGTAACTGTGCCAGGAGCACACAGGGTTCGTGCTCTTGGCACAGCTGTGTCTGCAAATTGGTATGCAAACATGCGGTCGCTCTGTACCAATGCCCCCCCCCCCCCCGCCGAGAGTCTGCATATTTGCGTACCGCTGGCGACTAGGGGTTAATATGCTATGTTTAATATGCCTCATAATTTTTTATCCTGGTTGCAGGGAACAATTTCTGTATCTACAGCTCATGGTACATTAGTGTGATGGTCAGTGAGAAGAATGTTCCATACTCTTGAGGTCATTGGAAAGAATCTCCCCTTACAGATAGCTAAAAAGATCAATGGTGTCAATGTGTATATTTTTTATGTACTTGTATATTTGTGTATTGTTTATTTTGTTTTAAGTAATGATATTGTATTTACAATGTGCAAAGTACAGTGCCCACAAGATTCAATCAGATAACCCTTTTTGATAAACCAACCTAAAAGGAAATGGGGTACATTTATAAAGCATAGAATTTACCTTCACCAATCATTTATTGCAGGCTTATGTCTTTTAAAACTGAACAATGGGATAAGCAAATGTAGCACTAACCCCAGAAGGAGGTGCTGGTTTAGTTTGGGCTTACCGTTACCTTCTTGACCTTGTATGTGTCTAGGGGTTTCCAGAGGTAGACGGCCCAAAGAACTGTAGAAACTGACACTGGATCCACTTTATGGATTTTTATTTGCAAAATAGTAGACAAAACACAGTCTCTCAATAAAGGATAGAGGGTGTAGGTAGGAAGTTCAGATACTTTTAGAACTGCTTCAAACTGAATGTCTCTCACTATGAAATCCAGAGAATAGCCATTCACAACTGGATATTACAGCTATCGGATAAATCTTCTCTCAGCAGATTTAGCAACCAATAGATGGTTCGGATGGAGCAAATTCTCTGCCACAGACTTGGTTGTAAGGGAAGGATATATAAAGTTTAGAGAACCCTTATACGGTACCAGTATCTTGCAGCCGGTCCAGCAATACCGTACGAGCGTGGATTCACCCGGTGCCTGTCAACTTAGCTTCCAGGATCTTACCGAGCAGCCAGCCTTTTGCGTGGCCCTCTTCTGAAGAGTCCTCCCCTGGTTGCGTTCTTAGTTGCTGGGCCTCTCCAAAACCGAGACGGCACCGGACCACCTTGGACTCCTCCTTCCAGTTACTGTGCCTGTGATCTTAGGAACATATAAATTTACAAAACATATAGCGCATGCTCATTAGGACCTCTTACTATGGCTAATAGGCAAAATTTATTGTGAAGCAGGTATCTGAGATAGCAGTCTTTAGCCCTAGTTCTTTGGCTGGCTAGCGTTGGGGCCCAGTCTTTACGGTGGTGCACATGAGTACATTCCCAGTAAAGTCTGCATGCAGTAAATAATGTTACTAATTAGATGGCCAGTCCCTATGAACTTCGTTTCTGCTAGCAGCAACAGGTTAGTGGCAGTAGTGTCCTTTTAACAGGGGTCCCATTGTTCAGATTTCGGCTAACTTCTTGATCTGCCTGATGTGACACCAGTCTTTAGCACACGGCAGCAGGCTTGTAGAAAGCTGATGTGCACACAAGAACAGTGATGCTCACACCTCAGTCACCTCACAGCAAAGAGGAAATCCCTCGGTATTCAGCCTGTAAAAAAATACAACTCTCTCTCTCCCATTATACCCCACTCACATTGAGAATTGAACGTTCTGTAGTCCATTGACTGCCATGGCAAGATCTTTCCCCTGCACTAAATCCCCATGACTCAATGCTGCCAACCATCAAGTCCTTTGAGCTCATTCTGCTTGTCTGCTCCCCTTGGTGGATGGAGGTAAGGTAGTGTTTACCCATTCAGCTGAAGTTCAATGTAGACACAAAAAGCACTGCAGCAGTGTCCTAAATCACTCTCTGTCTCTAGCCAAGCACCTAGCTACATTTATATCAGGGGTGTCCAAACTTTTTTCAAAGAGGGCCAGATTTGATGAAGTGAACATGCACGAGGGCCGACCATTTTGCCTGACATTCTTTGAACCATTAAAATTCTGTCTAAGTGTGTTTGTTCGAGCACTAATACACTGCCCAACAAGAATTCTCTTGCCTTTGTGGCTGTGTGTGAGTAAAGAGATGAGCTCAGGCGTATTATTTTGATATACCGTATTTATTGGCGTATAACACGCACCTTCACTTTAAGAGGGAAGTTTCAGGAAAAAAACGTAAAATTTTAAATAAAGTACTGTGAAGCAAAATAAGGGTCAGTGCCTATCTGCTGACCCACCATTGCCAGGAAGGCAGCACCCACCATTGCCAGGAAGGCAGCACCCACTATTGCCAGGATTGCAGCACCCATCATTGCTAGGAATGCACTCACCATTGCCAGGAATGCACTCACCATTGCAAGAAATGCAGCCCCACCATTGCCAGGAATGCACTCACCATTGCAAGAAATGCAGCCCCACCATTTCCAGGAATGCACTCAGCATTGCAAGAAATGCAGCCCCACCATTAGCCAGTAATGCACTCACCAATGCACGAAATGCAGCCCCACCATTGCCAGGAATGCACTCACCATTGCACGAAATGCAGCCCTACCATTGCCAGGAAAGCACTTACCATTACAAGAAATGCAGCCCCACCATTGCCAGGAATGCACTCACCATTGCACAAAATGCAGCCCCACAATTGCCAGGAATGCACTCACCATTTGCCATCAGTGCAGCCTTGGAGGGGACATGGAGGGGGCGGGATGAGTGCCAAAGATATCCTACAGGAGAATCTCCTGTTTACACAGAAGCCTCTTTAAGTGAAAGCCCTGCCTCCTTTGATGGACAGAATGACTGTCCAATGGCAGCGCTGGAGACAGGACTTCCTCTTACAGAGGCTGCCGTGTAAACAGGAAATACTCCTCCTGTGTGCACGGCGCTCGTCCCACCTCCTCCCTCCAAGGCAGCCAGACTATATATATTTTGTGGCCCCGGCGCTGGGAGATCGTCGGGGGCCACAAAATGTTTAGATAACCAGGCAGGCGGTTCAAAACTGGGCCGGACTTTGGACATGCCTGATGTAGCGCCGACACTTTTTCAAAGTGTGCGCTATTCTTGTAAATTTAATTTTAACCAGAACTGTAACTGAGTTTTGGGGTTAATTGTTCTAGGTTATTACTTTGGCATCAGTTTGGCTGGGCTGTACTAGAGTTCTGCCTGGTCATAGGTGAAGTGAGCACCTGTGACCGGCTGAGAACGCAGTCTGGTTGGACGCATTGGGTACCAATCTTTTCCCGGAGCCAATCAGTGGGCGCGTCTGGCCCCGCTGTGTATTCTGGGAAGGGGTATTTAAGGTGCTGAAGTCACGGGTTAAGGGTCGGCTCTCAACCTTCTCGTTGGTTCTGGTTTCCGGTCTGGACCAGCCCCGTGAGGGGTCTTGGTCCGGGAGCGTCTGCTGACCCCGTAAGCCTGGTTATCCTGACCAGTCCCAGAGGCCCTCGTGGTCTGGGGTGGGGATCGATCCGTTTCCAAGCCTCGGAACTGGCTAGTTCGAGGTGCAGTAACTGAGGGAGGATTCTGAAGTGTCCCAGTGTCCTCTCAGGATTGGAGAGGCACAGCAACTCGACAAGCGACCAGGGGAGGACTCTTCGGAGGAGGGCCACACACGAGGCTGGCTGCTCAGTAAGAGCCTGGGAGCTGAGATGTATGGACACTAGTTGAATCCGCATTTCCTACGGTATCGCCGGATCAGCTGAAGGATACAGGTACCATAGGAAAAGTTCCTAACCCATCCTATGGTTACAACCAAGTCTGTGGCAGAGACTTTTACATGTTCACTTGAAGTTTCACAACCAAGTCTGTGGCAGAGACTTTGCTGAATTCTGAATCACTTGTTGGCTGCTAGATCTACAAACAAGGGTTTATCCAACAGTGAAGTGTCCAGTTGCGAGTGGCTACTCCCTGGATCACCTAGAGAGACCTTTATCTGAGTGTCAGCAGTTCTAAAGTGCCTGAGCTTTATCACCCATGCCCTCTATTCCCAACTGAGAGACTGTGTTCTGTTTCAATTTTTTTTTTGCAAATAAAAATCCTCAAAAGGACTGTGAGTGTCAGTCTCAGCAATTACTGGGTACTAACCCTGGGAACCCCTAGACAAGAACAACAAGCTACAAGGAGGAGGTAATCGGTAAGCCCAGAAATCCATAGCCGCCCTGCACAGGGTTATTGACGCTACACTGATTTATATGTAAGTTCGTTTTGCCAGGAGTTCAGCTTTAGATAACATTGGTTTATTCACATGTGAATGTTTAAAGAATGCCACTTCTTTATAAATGTTCCTCGTAGTCTTTTTTTTACATGCAATAACAGACATTTTATATATTTTATATTTTATATATTTTATTTTATTATATTTATTATTTGTATAAAATCTATTTCTCCTGTAAATAAACATTTAGTACAGGCTACTTCCATGATTCAGTGTGTAAAGTTCACACTTGATTGGTCCATAAGAAAGACTAGCACTAGTTCTGCACAAGATCTGGGTGGCATTGTCTCAACTCAGAGAGGGGGAAATCCTGTTGTTGTATGTACAGTGTAATGCCCCGTACACACGGTCGGATTTTCCGACGGAAAATGTCCTATCGGACAATGTTGTCGGAAATTCCGACCGTGTGTAGGCTCCATCGGACTTTTTCCGTCGCATTTTCCGACGGACAAAGTTTTATCTCCTGCTCTCAAATTTTCAGACAACAAAGTCCTATCGGACTTTTTCCGATCGTGTGTAGAGAATTCCGACGGACAAAGTGCCACGCATGCTCAGATCACATTACAAGACCAAAGCTATTGGCTACTAGCCTCTACGTAGTCCCGTCGTAGGCAACAAACGTCACCACGTTCAGAATGATCGGATTTTCCGACAACTTTGTCCGACCGTGTGTATGCAACACCAGTGTCGGACAAAATCTGTCGGAAAAAATCCGATGGATTTTGTGGTCGGATTTTCTGACCGGGTGTACGGGGCATAACAGTTAACCTGCAATCTAAAACACTGTGGAACAGACTCAGAAGCAAGTCTCCTGCTGGCTGGAAGGAGTAAATGCTAAATACTGCCTGCTGTAAAAATGTATATTGTAAAACAATGTTTATATTTCTCAATCAACTATACAGTTACAACAGAAAGACTGCAAATATGAAGAGGTTATTCTAAGGGGTTGCCATTTGGAGATGCTGTTTTACGTGACTGCACTGTGGAGAGGCTTCTTGAGAGAGGTGGGTATGCTGTCAGGAGCATAATTGCCCTGAGAAAGCCTGCCATGACAAAAACTGTCCTAAAGTGACTTCCCTAGGTTAGCCTGCCATGTTAAGACACTGTCCTAAAATGGCTGCAGTGAGTGAGTCTGCAGTGTGAAGACACTGTGCCAGGGAGACTGCCCTAATTAAGTCGGCCATGAGGAGACACTTTCCTTGAGAGACTTCCTTGACTGAGCCTGCCAAGTGCAGGCCCTGTCCTAAAGGTACTGACCTGAATTAACTTTCTGTGTGGAGACACTGTTCTAGAGAGACTGACTACAATGGCCTACAATGTGGAGATACTGTCCTAGAGGGACTGACCTTTATGAGCTTTCTATGTGAAGACACTGTTCAAGAGAAATTGACCTGAGGAAGCCTGCCATGTGGAGACACTGTCCTAGAATGAATGCCCTGAGCGAGCCTGCCTTGTGAAGATACCTTTCTAGAGACTGACCTGAGTGAACCTACCATTTGGTGATACTGGTCTAGAGAGACTGATCTGAGTGAGCTTGCCATTTGAAGACACTGTTCTAGACAGACTGATCTGAGTGAGTCTGCCATGTGGAGACATTGTCCTTAAGTAAATGCTCCAAATAAACCTGCCCTGTGGGGACACTTTCGTAGAAAGACTGACCTGAGTGAGCTTACCAATGTGGAGGCAATGATATAGATTGACTGCTATATGGAAAAACTACCCGCATGAGAAACTACTATGTGGGCAGCCTGTGAGCTATCCTTGAGATCATTGTCCTACCCTCCTTTTTACCAGCATACGTTCAAATCAGTACCTATTTATACTTTGTTCAGCTCTCTTCTTTTGTTGCCATATGGCAAAAGCTATATTTACTGTTTATATGTTTTTTATTCCTTTATTAATCTACTTATGAGATGCAGTCTGGAGAATATAAGTCGGGTCAGACACACTATGGTCATTCTTACTACTATGTACTCTAGCTTTCTTCCTTTTTTTCTTCTGATGCATTTATTCTAATCAGTCTCATTAATAATCTACTCTCACAACGAGCAATTCCGCAATAAGAGCCTCTGTTTTCAGTTTGTATGTCCTGTTAGTAATTTGTTATCACTGTGTAATAATGATACATTTAATTGGGATGACACCCCAATTTGATGAAGTATAGTATTCACTTAAGGAGGTAGCAATTTTTCCTACTGTATCTCAGCTTTGCATCTAACAGAAACACCAAGATGTCAAGATCTTTATCTTGGGGGAGCGAGACTCCACTAACAAATTTAGCTGCGTTGATCATCATACATACAGTATGTAGACTGCTTGATATCTTCTGATTTGCTGGGCTGTTTTTTGAGGGCAAATATTCCTGCATCTCCAAAGAATTGTGACCATTTGCCTAAAACACTACAATTCCACAGAGGAAGATGAGTGGATAAATTAACAAATACAAATTCCTAAGTGCTGCCGCTTTAAATGAGTGGAAAAAATAAAAAAATAAAATCACCAGTGTTATATAGGTGTATAGCGGAGCCGTCAAGCTAAATCTTTGCAGTGTATTAATTGTGTAGCACCTCTTACATCAATAATATTACTAACTTTAAAAAACCTAAACAGTGAAATAAAACATCTAACACAAGAACATCCTGTGTGAAATGTGAAGTGTCACACAAAATCAGTGTCACAAGCAAAGTCCATAAAACAGTCCAATTAAATTGCCATAAAGCATCCATGTTGATGTGAAAATTTTGGCTGAAAACATGCAATCCTCACACCGCACCTGGTGTCTCCGTGTCACCACTTCCCCAACAGATATGCATTTACCAGATCAATTTGCCTTGCATTCTCATGCTTGGCAACTTGCACTCAGAATCATAATTAGCTCCAACCACGGCAATCTCCAGGATGTATTCCACCAACCCAGAATGAGAATCCTTAGAGAAATCGATAGTGTAATATGTAAAAACACCTTTATTAAAACCACACACGTCTCACATCAAACTCACATGTTAAAAATTATACAAAATCCTTGAGTAACAATTACTCCCTCGTTAATAATGAACGGCACCCAGTAGTCAGGGAATTAGCCACATTGTGTCTCACACGACCACCAGCTTTTGGCTCCCAAATCATCACTTCCGGTTGGATGTGATGTGTCACTCGCAGTTGCCGTACAGTCACGTCCTGACGTGTTTCGTCATCAAGACTTTGTCCAGGCAAGCTACACAATTAATACACTGCAAAGATTTAGCTTGAAGGTGCTGCTATATACCTATACTACACTGGTGATTTTTTAAAAATGTTCCTGCATATTCTTGAACTAAGTCGCTGTTTTTATTGCAGCTGCATATTACAATTGTAATAAAGATACTTCTGTTTTGAATTATATTATATACTCAGTGTAGTGCCTCTGCTGCTTGAAAAGGACATTCACTCCCGTAGTAGATATATGTCTTTTAGAAAGTATGAAATTTAGATAATATTTCCTGAAAAAAAACTGCTACACATATGAAGCGCAAATAGGGTGTTTGGGGGAGCATTTTTTAATGCTCATTAAACGCCTATAAACTGCATCTATTAACGTGCATTAACGCTATAGGCGCGTTTGATCAGTATTGAGCAAGTGTGAACAAGCCCTCTAGTTACTACATGCAACAAAGTCCTAACTTGCAGTATCACATTTTGCAGGAAGGTATTTTAATGTGTCTCATGGAGCAGTTTAAAAAATGTATAAGTAAAATAAAAACAAAGAAACAAAAGTAAACACAGTGACAAATAAATCATCCAAAAATGAATAATGTATTTACAGGATTCACTTGAGAGTGTACTTAGGGTAGTTCAATGAAATGCAAAGGAAATCTATATAAGTGAAAAAGTAACTTATTATTTTCAGTTGATAAATGCCAAGACCTACGTAGCAATTGGTATCTAGGTAACATCATCGCAATACTACATAAAAGAATGTAACACATACTCCATGGGTGTTGTACTAGAAGTGTGATTTAACAGTGAATTTAGAATTAAACTCTACAGTATATTGCAAGTGGATGCCTGTGCACAATAGCAAAATTCTGAAAATATATGGCAAAAGATAGAGCAAGAATATTATGCAAGGGGTTCTATGAAAAAAATTACCTCAGCATTTTTAAATGCTTTTTTTTGGCCATGCTTCTCTTCTGGGTCACAGCAATGTACTTACATTTGCTCTACTTTGACCAGAGTCAGGTTATAGTGGGCTATTGCCTGCTATCAGCTATCAGAGCTGCTCTAGGCTCTAAAAGGATCTTGATCGTATTGTCGGAATCCACCCAGGTGCCTCATTGACAGCTGGCTTCAGCTCTTAGCATGTGGCTGAGAGCTTAAGCTAGCTGCACCTGCCCCCTCCCCAGCCTGGCACTCCAGTAAGTGATGGAGGGGCAGAGCAGAGAGAAGTGACTAACAATCAATGCTCTCTATTCTAAGCTGACCATAAACAGAGCAATCAGCAGTCATATGATCACTCAAGTCACCTCAAAGTCAGACCAAAGTAGTGCAGGGACTACTTTGAAGTTGCTGCGACTTGAGGTCCCACAGATATGAATGGTACTCATTGAAAATCATTGAGTACGACTTGTCATGTGACTTTGCAGTCCCAAGTCTCAGGACAAGTTGCACAAGTGTGAAAGCGGCCTAAGTCATAATTGTTTAATTATATCATATGTCAGTGAAAATGCGCGAGGTTCATCTTTTGGGGGAATATTGCTGGAGTTCCTAACACAGCTATGTGCCTGGACACTGCAGATAATAAGTACAAATAGTTGCTTCCGCTCTCAATGTTTTACCAATGTGGAATCTAATGTACAGTATCTGTATGACTGCGGCAAGTACAGTAGATTGTATCAACATATGTTATTTATCGTGGTTCGAGATCAATTGCTATAGCAGTAGAGAGCCTCCCACCACCTAGATGGATAAGTAAACAAGCAGTTCATCCCTGGTGGATGTCATGGGCTCACCCGAGCTGTAGGGTCTAAGCACTAATTGGTATTCACCAGAGCTCCTGATGGTGGAGGATCACCCCACCAGGAGGTACCCAATTTAGTCACTTTATATGTTACTATGATGGCTGCATCGGATTGGCTCCTGGGCAGTGGACAGTGAGTTCCCCCATAGAGACAGTGCCTGGAACATTGTGTTGTTTTTGCTGGCCACCAGGAGGTGAGCAAGCTGAGGTCCAGTAGCAGATATAGCAAGTAGGAATTAAGCAGAGGTGTAGTCAGTAAACAAGCCAAAGGTTGGTAACAAGTGGTTGCAGGTTGGGATCAAGTGGAAGCATAGTCAAGGAACGAGCCAAAGGGCAGTAATGAGTGAGAAGAGCAAGATATTAGCTGGAGAGCGCACACTAATCTGTAAATAGCAAGTGCACGGCTTAAATAGGAAGGTAATGGGAGGAACAAAGAGTTCAAGGTTCTCCAGAGACAAGGCAAGATTGTTCTAAGAGATCAGACAGGGAGCTGTCCAGCATTTCAAGTGGTTCTGCAATAAGGACTACTACTGGATGCAGCAGAGATCATTGGTTCAGAGCCTTGTCCTGACACAATCAGAATGACCATCCAGCTTGCTTAAATAAACCACCCATCAATTTGGCAATGCAATCTGCATTGGAGAAAAGAGTCAAACTTTGCCTGAATTATAACAAATTTAAGAACAGTAATCCTTTCCTGTTGTTGCACATACACTTCTGCTAGTATTATATTCCCTACTGCCCCCAGCCTATAACAATTTATTGTGGGTAGGATTGAATTGCCAATTTTCCCACTACACTTATGATCTTACCATTTGTTTTTTCCTAATCTCTTGTTCACAAACAATGATGTATGAGGTATAGATGTATGTATGTAGGTATTAGAAAATATACTTTTATTATTCACCAACAGCATCTATGGAAAAGAGAAGATGTCTGATTGACAGGCACACTGAATATCTTTGTTGCTGTCATAGATGTTGCTGTCACACCAGATGCAGTGGCAATGCATTAGGCAGCATTTCCAGCTCAGGCCTACCCCATGATCAAGGCAAAATGCCTTGTCTCCTATGTGCCCTGTTCACACCACTGCAATGTGTTGGTGTGCGGGCATGGTGCGCTGAAAAAAAGTAGTGCATACAGTAATTTTTTCAGCACAGCGCAGTGCGAGGTAATCCACTGCCTCGAGCGGCCGGCAATTGAACTTCATGAGATGTAACATCTCAATAATCTCAATAATGTTCATTAAAAAAAGGAAACAGTGTGTGTGCTGAGCCCAGTCAAATCGCATTGCAGTGGCTGCCTTGAACCAGCCCTTACTGTTTACATTTTTATGGGAATTAGTAGGGGTATATGGGGCCCACCTTATTGTTAGAGGGGGCTTTCGGATTATAATAAGTCCATAGACACCCAAAACCACTGAACCAAGCTTTTGGGGAAGGGACCCTTGTCCTCATTAACATGGGGACAAGGGACTCTGCCTACGGCTCCCTTCAGTCCACCTGCCCTACACCTACTCATCAGAATGCATGTGCTTCCACTGTGGAGTCACTCATCAGTTAGTGATAGGAACTACAGATACCAGGGTGCCTTGACGTGGCCTGTAGCTTACGCATGTATTTGCAAATGTGTGCAGACTTAACTCCTGTTTTTAACGCATACTGTTAGACAGGTTGATTTGGTTGTCCGTGGGCTGGTTGGTAAGTAAGCTTGGAATTTTTCCTTAGATTTATCCTTGGCCTTGCTTATATCTATTTGCCCTCCAATGCTGCTTACTGTTATGGACAGTCATAGGTGGGGGTAGTGGACACCTTTTTCCAGCAGATGGATGAAGCCTGCCTTTTAGTTACACAAAGCCACAGGTTTTCATTGTGCACCATTACAACCTTCTATCCGCTGGCGTTCTAACAACTAATGACCCTCCCCTGCCCCCCTCTGTCAGTGTTGGGGTCACATTAGCTGAGTGATGGACAAAAACTGAGGGAGAAGAGAAACATTGGAATACTAGTGTAGCACTAACCCCCGAAGGAGCTGCTGGTTTTATTTGGGCTTACCGTTACCTCACCTGCTTGCTTCTCCGTCTTGGGGATCCCATGGAAAGTGGCCCAAAGAAATGTTGAAACTGACACTGAATCCTCTTTTGGGTTATTTATTTGGAAAAAAGATAAAGTATCTCAATAAAGGGTAGAGGGTTATGGGTGAGTTCAGGTACTTAAATTGCAGAGTGAAGATATTAGAAGAATTCAGAGAATATTAGTGTTCCACAACTGGATTCCTGCAACCCCCGGATAGGTCTCTCTCACTAGGCCTAGCAGCCGGTGGGATGCTCGGTAAAGTCTCTGCCACAGACTTGTAAGTTACACTTGAGCGTTACTGAGGGATTTGGATGAATTTTAAAGAACTAACATACGGTACCAGTTTCTCTCAGCCGATCCGGCGATACCGTATGAGTGTTGATCCAGGTTGCGTCCTTCAACTATGTTTCCAGGCTCCTTCAGAGAAGCCAGCCTTGTGCACGGCCTTCTCCTGAAAGAGCCCTCCCCTGGGGTTCTTTAGTTGCTGGGCCTCTCCCTTCAGATGAGATGGCACTGCACCTTCCTTGGATCAGTAGGCTCCAAAAGTCACTCAGCCTATCCCTGCAGTTGCGTTGCCTCGGCCCGGCCAGCCCCGAGACACAGGATGCATGGTTCCGCACCCCAGGCCAGGAGGGCCATGGGGCTTGGTCAGGAGGACCACCAGAACCAAACAGACAGAAAAATCTCCCCCTCCAACATGGCGTCGGTATCTTAAATACCACCCCCCAGAATTCACAGCAGGAAAACACTCCCACTGGGCGGGTTCCAAGAGACAAGTGGCATTCAATGCATCCAGCTAGACTGCATTTCTACTCTTGCCGGCGGTGACAGCGACATCTGCGGTCAAGGAGAAACCAGTACAACCCAGCTGGACTGGTACTGAAACCAGAAATTTAAAGAAATTAGCCTGAAGCCCAACTGTGGCTTCAGGCAACTTAATTTTTGAAAAACAATAGCGCCTGCTCGTCAGGAGCCAGCGCTACACTAGTTACAGTGTGCAAACATGTATTGGATTTGGAAGAATAAATCACATCTAATGTTGGGTGTCCTACGTGTGGATGTTAATGTATTATGTAAAACTATTAGAATAATTTTTTTACATTTTAGAATGGGATGCCTCGAGATTGTCCATAATTTTAAAGGTCCCTTGAGATTGTCCATAATTTTAAAGGGTACGTTGACTGAAAAAAGGTTGAGAAACACTGACCTACAGACATGCCACTTCACGAGCAGGTTTAGGGACTTCCCCCCAGGCAGGTTTTTGGGCATTTTAATGTTTCACAGTAAGCTTTATTGAAATCGCTGCTCCCAGCCAAACTAAATTTTTACATTTTATTTTTGCATGTCCTTCAGGTCAGTGCCCAATCCCTCCCCATCACATTTGTTTGACAATCCCTAGCCTAATAGTCAAGAAAACTACTATTATTGAATTACAGATTAGGTTCCAATTTGACTTCAATGGGGTTCAGATTCAGTATCCAAACTTATCTAATGTTCACTGAACCCTGCCTACCAAACATAGGTACATTCAGCTTATGCCTATTCATTGGTTAAGATGGATCTTCTTTTGAAATGTTACAGAGGTAATGGAGGCCAACATTTGGACAGGGATTGGATGTGGGGCTAAAAAGAAAAATGGGAGTTACACCGACACTTGTACTTGTATAAGGGGAGAGAAGGATAGTTGTGCTATTGATCTTGAAGGAAAAATCTGGGGTGGGCACATGGGGGAAGGAAATATGAGCTCAGGTTTGGGAAGATTCAATTATAGGAAGAGATTTGATAACCATACTGTTATGTCAGTTAGTAGAGCTTACACAAAGATACTGAAAGAGTAAGCTGAGGAGCAGAGATGTACATTTGGGTGTCATCAGCACAGAGATGGTTTTTCGAAGCCATACAACATTATCAACTGACTGACTGAGGGAATAAATGAATACTTTTTTGTCTCTCTTATTATACATACTGTACAGAGCAAGAATTGATTCTTCAAAAATTGATTCTTCAAACTATACTACAAAAATTAGTTAGGCAAATACTTGGGGAAGCAGATTTCTAGCAGTATATTCAGCCATGCCAGCCTCATGTTCTCATAGCACAAGACAATCCATTTAAACGTTGCTACTGAAATGGCTTATGTATGAAGCAAGTATACATTTTTTCTAACTATTGAAACAGTTTTCTATGAACAGTGTACTTTTAAATATTGTTAAATATTGAATATTGTTTGGTGTGTTTCTTTATTAAGCATTACCTGTAAAGTTTGATCAGTTACATTCTAAGAATGTTAATGTTTAATGTGACTCTAACCTGGTTAGATGGTTAATGAAATGGATACATACAGCAACTTCCATACAGAAAGGGCGCTAGGCAACACATGCTTGTAAAACCTTGTTAAAATGATTTTACTATCTGTCGCTTAGAAGAAGGATGCATCCTTCTACATCCAGAATCTGTTCAAATTGTGTAAATTAAGAAGATCAGCATTGTTTCCTGCATTAGAATTACATTCACACAGCTTAACTTTTTTTGTGTTATTCACTATGCTTATGGTCCTTGAAGGGGGAAGGTGGTAGGACTTAATTGCATTTATAACTAAGATTGGAAAGCTGGTAAAAATGGAAAAGGAAGGAATAAGCAGAAACCGATTTTGAGAGCTCTACTGCTATCACCTAGTCTTGGTAAAAAAAAACTTGCATATTCTGGCACTTAAATACCCTAGCTGGACTTCCTGTTCCAGAACCTCCTGTCAACCACTGCTGAGAAGCACTCACAACATGGCAGAGCTATTGCTGCCCCATCATGGCTGCCACAATCCGACTCTTCAGGTGAACTTGGACTCCCATGTACATGATTCCCTGATCCTGTGAGCTCTCTGGAGCTGGGACTACATCCCAGAAGATAGCAGAACAGCTAGACCAACCAGAAGCCTCCCTATCACAGATGATGGGAATCATCCAAGATTGCAAAGCCTCCCTAGTCTCACAAATTGAATATAAACCTATGGTAATAAAATATTAAGTTGGAGGGTCTCATTGGAACTTTAGAAGAGACCCTTCCCAGTTGCTAACAGAACACAGGGCCTCTAAAAGGCACGTAACAACTACAAAATAAGTTAGGATCTTGACATTTTCCCAGTAGTAACAACCTTTACTTTGTCAGCTTACCTGAAAAATAAAGCAGTTCCTAATTTAAAAAGTACCACAACTTAACCCCAAATCAAAATGAGGTAAGTATATACAACGGCTCCTTAAAGGTACCACATAGAAGAAAAAACAATATACAAAAAAAAAAAAAACCTGTTTTATTAAATATTTAAAAATTGCACAATGTCTGTAAAAAATCATATGTATATAAAACATTTTTTTAAGATTGATATAGTCATTCATTAGCAGATGAGATTGACGCGTTTTGTGCAGAAAGTTGCTTCCTCTGGGTCTGTGCTTACTTTTCCATATGTATAGTTACAAGAAGTCCAATCCTGATAAAGGATATTGTCTGTAAATAGACAAAATAAATATTATTTACAAATATATATATATATACATACATTTGTAAATAATATTTATTTTGTCTATTTATATATAGTATCTCTGAAAAGTGAGTACACCCCTCACGTTTTTGTGCATATGTTATTATATCTTTTCATGTGACAACACTGAAGAAATGAACAATGTGCTACAATGTAAAGTAGTGAGTGGACAGCTTGTATAACAGCCATTAATGTCTAAACCACTGGCAACAAAAGTGAGTTCACCTCTAAGTGAAAATGTCCAAATTGGGCCCAAAGTCTCAATATTTTGTGTGGCCACCATTATTTTCCAGCATTATTTTCCAGCACTGCCTTAACCCTCTTGGGCATGGAGTTCACCAGAGCTTCACAGGTTGCCACTGGATTCCTCTTCCACTCCTCCATGACGACATCACGGAAATGGTGGATGTTAGAGACCTTGTGCTCATCCACCTTCAGTTTGAGGATGCCCCACAGATGCTCAATAGGGTTCCGGACTGGAGACATGCTTGGCCAATCCATTACCTTTACCCTCAGTTTCTTTAGCAAGGCAGTGGTTGTCTTGGAGGTGTGCTTGGGTCGTTATCATGTTGAATTACTGCCCTGCGGCCCATTCTCCGAAAGGGTGGGGATCATGCTCTGCTTCAGTATGTCACAGTACATGTTGGCATTCAAGGTTTCCTCAATGAACTGTAGCTCCCCAGTGCCTGCAGCACTCATGCAGCCCCAGACCATGACACTCCCATCACCATCACCACCACAATTATTTTTATTTCAGCTCCTCATAGAGTTCTTTGCCATGAGGTGCCATATTGAACTTCCAGTGACCAGTATGAGAGAGTGAGAGAGATAACACCAAATTTAACACACCTGCTCCCCATTCACAACTGAGACCTTGTAACACTGAGTCAGATGACATCAGGGAGGGGACATTTACACTGTTATACAAGCTATACACTCACTACTTTACATTATAGCAAAGTGTAATTTCTCCAGTAATTTCTCCAGTGTTGTCACATCAAAAGATATAATAAAATATTTACAAAAATGTGAGGGGTGTACTCACTTTTGTCAGATACTGATTATATATATATATATATATATATATATATGTGTGTGTGGTGTGTGTGTGTATATATATATATATATATATATACACACATTATTTATTATTTGGGATGGGCCAAACACCCCCCGGTTCGGTTCGCACCAGAACATACCGAACAGGCAAAAAATTTGGCAGAACACACGAACACCGTTAAGGAAGATGAATGGACTTCGTGGGACATTTTTATTTTTTGATTTTTTAATAAAGGACTTGTCCCAAGCTGTGTCTTGTCTTTAACATTTTGACATTTTTTTTTTCAAAATGGTAGGGGTACATTTGTACCTTGTTACCATTTCACACAGGGGGGAGGCCGGGATCTCTGGGTCCCCTTGTTAAAGGGGGCTTCCAGATAAGCCCCACGCCTGCAGACCCCCACAACCACCGGGCAAGGGTTATGGGGATGAGGCCATTGTCCTCATCAACATGGGGACAAGGTGCTTTGGGGGGCTAACTCAAAGCACCCTCCCCATGTTAAGGGCATGTGGCCTGGTATGGTTCAGGAGGAGGGGTGCTCTCTCATCCCCCCTTTCTTCCTGCGGCCTGCCAGGTTGCATGCTCAGATAAAGGTCTTGTATGGATTTTTGGGGGGACCCACACGCCATTTTTTTTTTATTTTGGCGCAGGTTCCCCTTAAAATCCATACCAGACCTGAAGGGTCTAGTATGGATTTTGAGGGGGACCGCTACGGCATTTTTAAATTTGGCGCAGGGTTCCCCTTAATATCCATACCAGACCTGTAGGGCCTGGTATGGAATTTGGGGGGACCCCCACGCAATTTCTTTTTTATTTTGGTTCGGGGTTCCCCTTAATATTCATACCAGATTCAAAGGGACTGGTAATGGACTGGGGGGATCCCATTCTGTTTTTTTCAATGACTTTTATCTGTATTGCCGGGACTGACAATTCATTGTGCAGGGACTGTTCTAAACACGTGAAAAATGCGCCACCCTACAGGCATACTATAGACACCCCCAAGTACGAAATTTAAAGGAATATTTCAGTTTCATTGTTTCACTTTAAGCATTATTAAAATCACTGCTCCGGATAAAACGGCCCTTTTTAAAACTTTTTTTTGCATTGATACATGTCCCCTGGGGCAGGACCCATGTCCCCAAACACTTTTTATGACAATAACTTACATATGAGCCTTTAAAATTAACACTTTAGTTTTTTTATGTTAATGTCCCATGGTGTTCTGGCGGCTTTCGAATTTGTTCCGAACACCGCATATTGTTTGGTGTTCTGCAGAACATCCGAAACAACCAAAGTTCGGCCCGAACTTATGCTCGGGCTGAACCGTTCGCCCATCCCTATTTATTATCACATAGGTTTTGGATCCTTTTTAGATCATAATGATAACAGAAATCACCCAAATGGCCCTAATAAAATGTTTACATACCCTTAAATGTTTGGCCTTGGTACAGACACAGAAGGTGGCACACACAGGTTAAAATGGCAATTAAAGGTTAATTTCCCACATTTGTGGCTTTTTAAATCACAATTAGTGTCTGTGTATAAATAGTCAATGAGTTTGTTAGCTCTTACATGGGTAGACACTGAGCCATGAGGAGGCAGAAAAGAACAGTCAAAAGACCTGCGTAATAAGGTAATGAAACTTTACAAAGATGGAAAAGGATATCAAAAGATATCCAGCCTTGAATATGCCAGTCAGTACTGTTCAATCACTTAATAAGTGGAACATTTGGGGATCTCTTGATACCAAGCCAAGGTCAGGTAGATCAAGAAAGATTTCAGCCACACCTGTTACAGGAACTGTTTGGGATACAAAGAAAAACCCACAGGTAACCTCAGGAGAAATACAGGCTGCTCTGGAAAAAGATGGTGTGGTTGTTTTTAAGGAGCACAATACGATGAAACTTGAAAAAAAAAAAAAAGCTCTGCGTGGTCAAGTTGCCAGAAAGAAACCTTTACTGTGCTAGTTCCACAAAAAAGCCTGGTTACAATATTCCCAACAACACCTTGACATGTCTCATTGGCTTTTTTGTCGCATTGGCGCAGTAAAGGCTTCCTTCTGGCAGCTCAACCATGCAGCTCTTTTTTGTTCAAGTATCGTTGAATTATGCTCCTTAAAAACAACCACACCATCTTTTTGAAAAGCAGCCTGTATTTCTCCTGCGGTTACCTGTGGGTTTTTCTTTGTATCCTGAGCAATTCTTCCGCCAGTTGTGGCTGCAATCTTTCTTGATCTACCTGACCTTGGCTTGGTATGAAAAGAGACCCTAATTTTCCACTTCTTGATAAGTGATTAAACAGTACTGACTGACATATTCAAGGCTTTGAATATCTTTTTATATCCTTTTCCATCTTTGCAAAGTTTAATTACCTGTGTATGTCACCTTCTGTGTCTGTACCAAGGCTAAACATTCCAGGATATATAAACTTTTTATCAGGGCATTTTGGGCGATTTCTGTTATCATTATGATTTAAAAGGATCCAAAAAACTATGTGATGATAAATGGCTTCATGTGATTGCTATCCTTAAATAAAAGGCAGTTTTTTTGGCCTAGTCAATCATATTTTCAATATTAATGCCAAAATGTCACAATTTCTGCCAGTGTATGCAACCTTTTAGCACGACTGTATGTGTGTGTGTGTGTGTGTATATATATATATATATATATATATATATATGTTACATAGTTACATAGTTATTTACATAGTAGGTGAGGTTGAAAAAAGACAAAAGTCCATCAAGTCCAACCTTTGTGTGTGATTTTATGTCAGTATTACATTGTCTATCCCTGTATGTTGTGGTCATTCAGGTGCTTATCTAATAATTTCTTGAAACTACCGATGCTCCCCGCTGGGGAATTCCACATCCTTGCTGCTCTTACAGTAAAGAACCCTCTACGCAGTTTAAGGTTAAACCTCTTTTCTTCTAATTTTAGTGAGTGGCCACGTGTCTTATTAAACTCCTTTCCATTGAAAAGTTTTATCCCTATTGTGGGGTCACCAGTACAATATTTGTAAATTTAAATCATATCCCCACTCAAGCATCTCTTCTCCAGAGAGAATAAGTTCAGTGCTCGTAACCTTTCTTCATAACTAATATCCCCCAGTCCCTTTATTAGTTTTGTTGCCCCTCTCTGTACTCGCTCCATTTCCAGCACATCCTTCCTGAGGATTGGTACCCAGAACTGAACAGCATACACCAGGTGCGGCCGGACCAGAGTCTTGTAGAGCGGGAGAATTGCCGCTTTATCTCTTGAGTTAATCCCCTTTTTAATGCATACCAATATTCTGTTTGCTTTGTTATCAGCAGCTTGGCATTGCATGCTATTGCTGAGCCTATCATCTACTAGGACCCCCAGGACCTTTTCCATCCTTGATTCCCCCAGTGGATCCCCCCCCCCCCAGCAAGTAGATTGCATTTATATTTTTGCCACCCATTGCATTATTATACCTTTTTCACATTAAATCTCATTTGCCATGTAGTTGCCCACCCCATTAATGTGTTCAGATCTACTTGCAAGGTTTCCACATCCTTCGGAGACATTATTGCCCTGCGTAGCTTAGTATCGTCCTCAAATAAAGAAATTGAGCTATTCACTCCATCCTCCAGGTTGTTTATGAATAAATTTAATAGGCTTGGTCCCAGGACAGAACCCTGGGGACCCCACTTTCCACCCCTGACCATTCCGAGTACTCCCCATTTTTCACTACTCTCTGAACTCGCCCTTGTAGCCAGTTTTCAATCCATGTACTCACCCTATTGTTCATGCCAACTGACCTTACTTTTATACAGTAAACGTTTATGGGGAACTGTGTCAAATGCTTTTGCAAAATCCAGATACACCACGTCTTCCTTTATCTAGATGGCTGCTCACCTCATCATAGAAGGTTAATAGATTGGTTTGGCAAGAACGATTCTTCATGAATCCATGCTCATTACTGCTAATGATACCGTTTTCATTACTAAAATCTTGTATATAGTCCTTTATCATCCCCTCCAGGAGCTATTGATGTTAGGCTAACTGGTCTGTAATTCCCAGGGATGTATTTTGACCCTTTTTCTAAATATTGGTGCTACATTGGCTTTTCTCCAATCAGCTGGTACCATTCCAGTCAGTAGAAATTAGGAACAATGGTCTGGCAATTACTTGACTGAGTTCCCTAAAGACCCTTGGGTGCAAGCCATTCGGTCCCGGGGACTTATTAATGTTACGTTTTTCAAGTCTATTTCTAATTCTGTCCTCTGTTAGCCATGAGGGTGCTTCCTGTGATGTGTCATGAGGATAAACACTGCAGTTTTGGTTACTGAAGCCCCCGATTCCCTCGTGAAGACTGAGGAGAAGAATAAATTCAATACCTTCGCCATCTCACCATCCTTTGTAACCAGATTCCCTTTCTAATTCTTTATGGG
The DNA here is from genome assembly GCA_028564925.1 of Lithobates sylvaticus. Taxonomy (NCBI): domain Eukaryota; kingdom Metazoa; phylum Chordata; class Amphibia; order Anura; family Ranidae; genus Lithobates; species Lithobates sylvaticus. The sequence goes on along the minus strand of CM053029.1, from coordinate 403,485,663 downwards.
ACCCATATGGTCTGTCCTCCCTCTTTTACTGTTTATATACTTAAAGAATTTCTTGTGTTTTTTTTGCTATCCTCCACTATGTGTCTTTTGTGTTCTTACATTTCTTATTGCGTACTTTGTAAAGTCTGAATGCTGATCCCTCAGCCTTGTATTTTCTTTATCGTACATCATGGGACACAGAGCCTTAAGTAATTACTTAATGGGTTATAGGCCACCTTCAGGTGATGGACACTGGCACACCCAATCCAACAAGTTCACTCCCTATATAACCCCTCCTCCTTTCAGGAGCACATCAGTTTTTTTGCCAGTGTCTAAGGTGTTGGTCACAAGTGAGGATGTGCTCTGAGGAGCTCCAGGAGGGATCCTTGCTGGATTTAAATAGTCTCCATACACCAGATCCATCCTAAGTGCCACTGAGGCCTAAAAGGATGGTACCTGGGGCCTCGTATCCAAAGCATGAGGTTTTTGCCTGTAAGGCCTCTTTGTAGGGCTGGACCCTGGAAACCCAGAGCTTAGGTTTCTGGGGTCCACATCAGCTGTGTGTACCCCCCTCTGCAGGGGGTGCAGAGGTCCCGCTGTTCTGCTACTGCTAATATTTTTACTGTTGATGCTGTTGGTTGTTGACCTGCCTCCCCCCCCCCCCCCCCCCCCCCCCCCCCCCCCCCGTGTTGGGTCTGTGGACCTGAAAACGCTGTGCACAAGCGCGGGAACATTTTAAATGAAATGGAGGTGCGGATTTTGTTTGGAGGGGGCGGAGCCTAAGCACAGCACCCTGAACGTCCACGAGGACGCACAGCAGGCAAAGACAAATAAAACCACAGCTGTGACAGTCTCTCAGCTGATGAGGAAGAGACAAGCAGCCTGCACACAGGGAAACAGGAGCTGTGGGACACGTGAGGGTTGCAAACTGGCATTCCCGATACAGGAAGGACACTTTTTTTTTTTTCCTAGCACTAGGCTGAACTTTATAGCGGCTTTTAATGTCATGACTATATTCAGCGATTAAGTGCAATTGTATAGTGCCTCTGTTTTTGTGCTTAGAACTATGCATGCTAAAAAAGACACCACAAAAAACAAAAAAGTAAAGGTTTCACCCCCAGGCGTTAGGATCTCGAGTAGCATTTCCACGCTGTCATCCTTGCCTGAATTACCAATTATGGCAAGCCAGGGTGAGCCATTGGAACAAATTGATGGTGCAGCTGCTTTTCACATCTCAGCCCCTGTATACGTGACTGAAGATGTCCTTTCCTCCTCCCTGCAAGGTCTGGAAGGAAGATTAGTGGCTTTAATCACATCCTCCATTCAAATGGATAGGAAGCATGCTAGATCCCCTTCCCCCACTTCAGAACCTTTACAAGGGGAACAGTGGGCACAGTATGAGGTGTTACCCTCAGGCGATCAGGAGGAAAAACAAACCGACGATTGCTCTGTGGAGGAAACAGTAGATGAACCTTTTTCAGACTCTCAATCTGAGAAATTGCTGATACAAACTCTTACGGAGATGGTTCGTTCCACTTTCATGCTGCCCCTAACGGAGTCTCCTGAAAGCTTGGTTTCTTCCTTGGGTTCCTTAAAACCTTCTCAGCCTTTGCATGCGTTTCCTGCACATGCATTACTAGAACAGCTTATTTTTGCTGAATGGGATCACTTGGATAAGCATTTTCTCCCTCGTAAGAGATTTTCAATTCTCTATCCCATGGAGGAGAAATTCACCAAGAGATGGAAAGTACCAGCAGTTGACGCTGCAATTTTCAGTATGAAAAAAAGCCTAACTTGTCCTGTAGACAATGCAAAAATGCTTAAGGATCCAACAGATAAGAAGTTGGAATCCCTGTTAAAATCTACTTTTTCCTTGGCAGGTGCTGTTACTCAGCCTGCAGTCGCTGCAATAGGCTTCTGTCAATCCCTAAAGGACCAATTTAGACAGGCACTTAAAGAGGTTCCTGCGCAACAAGCCGGGAACTGGCTGAACTACCAAAAGCATTATGCTTTGCCATAGAGGCCATTAAAGGTTCTATTCACCAGGCATCTTGCCTTACACTTATGCTTGTACATATGCATAGAATCCTGTGGTTAAAAAATTGGTCAGCTGAAACACCATGTAAAAACCTCCTAACTGGGGTTCCCATTTCATGGGGAGCGACTATTTGGAGAAGATTTGGTCAAATATATCCAAAACAATTTCTTGTGGGAAAAGTACTCTTTTGCCAGTCAAAAGAAAGTATAAACACCCTTCATTTAAACAGGCTCTTTCCCCTGCGCCAGGGGCTTCTGCCTCTAGGCAGTGGTGACGGCCTCCGCCGTCAGACTAGAGGAAAACCTCAGGGTCAGAACCAGGCTCAAAAGAAGTCCCGGGTGGTCAGAAACCTGCAAAACATCATGAAGAGGCAACCCCCTCACCAAGGTGGGGGGAAGACTTCTGCAGTTTTCAGAAGTCTGGCAAGAGGAAATTCAGGACAGATGGGTCATCTCCATGGTAACGCTGGGGTACAAGCTGGAATTTCGGGACTTTCCACCATCTCGTTTCCTGAGGTCAAGCGTTCCCAAAGATCCAGAGAAAAGACTATCTCTGTTTCAGGCACTAGACTGATTAATATCTCAAGGGGTGATCATACAGATCCCCACAAAAGAGCAAGGTTTGGGGTTTTATTCAAATCTTTTTATGGTACCAAAACCAAATGGAGACGTCAGACCCATTCCAGATCTAAAAAATCGAAATCAGTTCCTGAAGATCCACTCCTTTCGCATGGAGACGATCAGGTCAGTAGTTTCTACCCTTCTAGGAGGAGAACTTCTGGCATCAATTGACATCAGGGATGCATATCTGCATGTTCCTATATTTCCCGCTCACCAAAAGTTTCTGCGGTTCGAGTTGGAACAGCAGCATTTCCAGTTTGTAGCCCTGCCCTTCGGGCTAGCCACAGCACCCCGGATGTTCACAAAAGTGCTGGCCCCACCTCTAGCCTGGTAAAGGGCACAGGGCATAACAAAAGACAACTGTCCAGGGACAGTGGTCAAGAACCAAAATAACCTTGCCCATCAATATCCTAGAGATTCGGGCAGTGCGTCTGTCTCCAAAGGCCTGGACTTTCAGGTTACAGGATTGCCTGTCAGGATTCAATCCGACAATGCCACAGCTGTGGCCTATATCAATCACCAAGGGGGCACCAAGAGTCTCTCAGCGCAGAGATAGGTGAACCATATTCTAACTTGGGCAGAAAGGAATGTTCCATGCCTATCGGCAGTCTTCATTCCGGGAGTAGAGAATTGGCAGGCGGACTACTTGAGTCACCAGCAGTTATTCCCAGGGGAATGGTCTCTTCACCCCGAAATTTTTCGGGCTGTTTGCCAAAGATGGGGGACTCCGGACGTAGATCTTCTAGTGTCCAGGTTCAACATGAAGTTAGTCAACTTTGTGGCCAGAACAAGGGATCCATTGGCATGCGGAAAAGATGCGTTGGTGACCCCATGGGATCAGTTCTCACTGATCTATGCATTACCCCCTATTCAGTTGCTGCCTCGACTTCTTTGCAGGATCAAGCTGGAAAGAAAGCCGGTAATTCTGGTGGCACCAGCATGACCCAGAAGGTCATGGTATGCAGAAAATCTAGAGTTGAGCGGACACCTGGATGTTCGGGTTCGGCGGGTTCGGCCGAACTTCGGAAAAAAGTCCGGGTTCGGGACCGAACTTGACCCGAACTTGACCCCGAACTCCGAACCCCATTGAAGTCAATGGGGACCCGGACTTTTGAACACTAAAATGGCTGTAAAAAGGTCATGGAAAGGGCTAGAGGGCTGCAAATGGCAACAAAATGTTGTTAAGAGCATGGCAAGTGATCTGCAAACAAATGTGGATAGGGAAATAACTTAAAATAACATTAAAAAAAATAAAAAATAAAAAAAAATGCTGGAGGCCCCCTTCTCAGCAGAAGAGGTACAGGAAGTCATTAAGAACCTCAGAAACTCTACGGCACGATGCCGCACATATGGTGGGAATACCCCAGAATACGCACTTTCTGGAAAAAATTATTCAATTTAATGGATAAGATAGTGGGAAAATAAAATACTTGGAAATTTAAAAAAAATGAAAAAATTATAATCTTGACCTAGGAGGACGAAATTCAAATGGAGTAGGAGGTTGAGGTGGCGGTGGATGTGGCGGTGTAGGTGGAAGCGGCGGTGGAGGAGGACGAGGTAGCCAACACTGGTTCAAAAATACAACAATGGCTGGGTAAGGCTAGTGGTGAATGATGTGTCGAATTCTGTCCCCCGTCGCATAGTGTCCGCCCTGTACTGCGCTTGCTAAGTACGTAGGACAAGGGGATTTTGAAACTCCGAAGACGATGCGCGGTGACTCCAGGTTCAAGCCACATCATCCGAGGTTGAAGCCTAGCCAAGCGAGCCCGTGAGGGGCCCTGTTACTATGTGCTACCGTATGTCCACTTGAATGGTCGGGCTTGAACCTGCACTCACTGCGCAGGCGACGTTCATCTTTGGAGATTTTGTGAATCTCCTTGTCCTCCATACTGCGCAAGCACTGCACCTGCGCAGTAAGTGGCCGGACACTATCCGATAGCAAGACAGTTTTCGTCAGAACACCGGTATATGTGTCTATTCTGCACAAGGTACGGACAAGTCCTGTGGGATCCATGCCTGGTTCATTTTAATGAACGTGAGCTTGTCCACATTGGCTCTGGACAGGCGGCTGCGCTTGTCTGTGATAACGCCCCCTGCCGTGCTAAATACACGTTCAGATAATACACTGGCGGCAGGGCAGGCCAGCACCTCCAAGGCGTAAAGGGCAAGCTCAGGCCATGTGCCCAATTTGGAGACCCAGAAGTTAAAGGGGGCAGACCCGTCATGCAGTACGTGTAGGCGTGTGCACACATACTGCTCCACCATGTTGGTGAAATGCTGCCTCCTGCTAAGACGTTCCATCTCAGCTGGTGGTGCTGGTTGTGGTGGCGTGCTGACAAAGCTTTTCCACATTCCGGCCATGCTAACCCTGCCTTGCGAGGTGCTGGCGGTGCCCTGGCTTCGTTGGCGACCTCTTCCTCCTCCTCTGCCTTCGCCTTGTGCTTCCACCGTACCCCCGCTTCCAAGTGGGAATGCCACCAGCGTGCGCTTGTACTCGCGCATCTTACGATCACGCTCCAGTGAGGTAATTAAGGACGGCACGTTGTCCTTGTAACGGGGATCCAGCAGGGTGGCCACCCAATAATCAGCACCAGTTAAAATGTGGGCAACTCGGCGGTCGTTGCGGAGACACTGCAGCATGTAATCGCTCATGTGTGCCAGGCTGCCCAGAGGCAAGGAAAAACTGTCCTCTGTGGGAGGTGTATCGTCTGTGTCCTCTGTATCCCCCCAGCCACGCACCAGTGCTGGACATGAGCTGGTCTGGGTGCCACCCTGCTGTGAACATGGTTCCTCCTCCTCCTCCATCTCCTCCTCATCCTCCACCTCGTCATCCTCCAGAACTGTGCCCTTGCTGCCAGACAATTGTGTACCTGGCGCTTGTTGGTGCAGGAACCCACCCTCGTAGCCACTTGTAAATGACTGCCCTGAAAGCCTTGGAAATGAACCCTCTTCCTCCTCCTCCTCCTCCTCCTCCTCCTCATCCTGTGCCACATCCTCTTCCATCATCGCCTTAAGAGTTTTTTCAAGGAGGCATAGAACTGGGATAGTAACGCTGAGAACGGCGTCATCGGCACTGGCCATGTTGGTGGAGTACTCGAAACAGCGCAACAAGGCACACAGGTCTCGCATGGAGGCCCAGTTATTGGCGGTGAAGTGGTGCTGTTCCGCAGAGTGACTCACGCGTGCGTGCTGCAGCTGGAACTCCACTATCGCCTGCTGCTGCTCGCACAGTCTGGCAAGCATGTGCAAGGTGGAGTTCCACCTTGTGGGCACGTCACATATGAGACGGTGAGCGGGAAGGCCGAAGTTACGCTGCAACGCTGACAGGCGAGCAGCAGCAGGGTGAGAACGCCGAAAGTGCGCACAGACGGCCCGTACTTTCTGCAGCAGCTCTGGCATATCGGGGTAATTCTTCAGGAACCTCTGGACCACCAGGCAAGGGATGTGCGTCAAACCGGCAAGGCCCAGAGCTGCTACGAGATTTCGCCCATTATCGCACACCACCAAGCCGGGCTTGAAGCTCACTGCCACCAACCACTCATCGGTCTGTTGTTCCATGTACCTCCACAACTCCTGCGCGGTGTGGGTTTTTTCCCCCAAACAGGAAAGTTTAAAACTGCCTGCTGTCGTTTAGCCCTGGCTGTGCTGAAGTTGGTGGTGAAGGTGTTACGCTGACCGGATGAGGAGGCGGTAGAGGATGAGGAGGCGGAGTAGGAGGAGTTAGCAACAGGAGGCAAACTGAAGTGCCCTGCAATCCTCGGTGGTGGAAGGACATGTGCCAAACTGCTATCCGCCTCAGGCCCAGCCGGCACTACATTTACCCAGTGTGCTGTTAGGGAGATATAACGTCCCTGACCGTGCTTACTGGTCCACGCATCCGTAGTTAGGTGGACCTTGCCACAGATGGCGTTGCGCAGTGCACACCTGATTTTGTCCCCCACTTGGTTGTGCAGAAAAGGGATAGCTCGTCTGGAAAAGTAGTGGTGGCTGGGCACGACGTACTGTGGGACAGCCAATGACATCAGCCTTTGAAAACTCTGCGTCTCCACCAGACGGAATGACAGCATTTCAAAGGCGAGCAATTTTGAAATGCTGGCATTCAGGGCCAGGGATCGCGGGTGGCTAGGGGGGTATTTCCTCTTCCGCTCCAGTGTTTGGGAAATAGAGAGCTGAAAGCTTCCATGGGACATTGTGGAGATGGTTGGTGACCCAGGTGGTAGTGTTGCTGGCAGAACCTCTGTCACTGTCACTACAGAGGTGGATGAAGAGGCCGAGACTGCAGCAGAAGAGGAAGCAGGAGGAGCCAGAGACCTTTCTTGGTTTTTGCGGTGTCTACTCCACTGCATCTCGTGCTTTGCACTTAGATGCCTGGTCATGCAGGTTGTGCTCAGGTTGAGAACGTTTATGCCTCGCTTCAAGCTCTGATTGCACAGCGTGCAAGCCACTCGTGTCTTGTCATCAGGACATTGTCTGAAGAACTGCCACGCTAGGGAACTCCTTGGACCTGGCTTTGGTGTGCTCGGTCCCTTGCTGCATTGGGCAGTAGCAGACGTACTGTCTAGGGGACGGACGCTCCGCTTTTGCACCCTGCTCCCTCTTCTGCTGTGCTGGTGGCTCTGTGCGACCACCGCCTCTTCCTCTGAACTACACTGGTCACCTGCATGACGTTGATTCCATGTGGGGTCAAGGACCTCATCGTCCTCCACATCATCTTCCACCCAAAATTCACCCCTGCCCTCCTTGTCGGTCTGCACAATGGCAAAAGCAGCAGCAGTTGGCACCTGTGTTTCGTCATCATCCGAGACGTGCTGCGTTGGTCCTCCCATGTACTCATCATGAAACATAAGTGGTTGGGCATCGGTGCACACAATCTCTTCCACTTCTGGGCAGGGCTAGGTGGATGGCCCTGGGAAACCCTGCTAACAGTCATCAAAAAGCAGAAGAGACTGCTGCATGATTTGGGGCTCAGACTGATTGGCTGATTTGCAAGGGGGTGAGGTGAAAGACTGATGGACATCGGCTGCAGGTGCCAACTCTGAACTTTCATCAGGAGACTGGGTGGGAGACAATGTGAAGGAACCAGAGGCACTGTCAGCAGCATCCCAATCTACTATCGCCTGTACTTGTCCTGGCCTCGACATTCGTACAGCCTCATTAGGCGCGCCAAAATACTGCTGCAGGCTCTGTCGCCTACTCGCACCTGCGGAAGGTGTTTCACTAGTGCGTGTAGCTGGCACAGATCGACCACGTCCTCTCCCTGCAACAGGAGCGCCACCAGCAGCACCACGACCCGGGCCACGTCCCCTTTTTGATGATCTCCTCATATTTTCAAAATTTATGATCTCGCCCTAAATGGGTGTTTTTGTATATAGCAGAATACACGTACAGTGTCTAAAGCGTTTATGAAAACGCAGAAAATGCTATTGGGAAGAAAAAAAAACACTGCAAAATGTTATTTTTTTGCAATGTTTTTGCAATATCAGACTACACGGATAGTATGTAAAGCGTTTATGAAAACGCAGAAAATGCTATTGGGAAGAAAAAAAAACCCTGCAAAATTTTATTTTTTTGCAATGTTTTTGCAATATCAGACTACACGGATAGTATGTAAAGCGTTTATGAAAACGCAGAAAGTGCTATTGGGAAGAAAAAGAAAACACTGCAAAATTTTATTTTTTTGCAATGTTTTTGCAATATCAGACTACACGGATAGTATGTAAAGCGTTTATGAAAACGCAGAAAATGCTATTGGGAAGAAAAAAAAAACACTGCAAAATTTTATTTTTTTGCAATGTTTTTGCAATATCAGACTACACGGATAGTATGTAAAGCGTTTATGAAAACGCAGAAAATGCTATTGGGAAGAAAAAAAAACACGCAAAATTTTATTTTTTTGCAATGTTTTTGCAATATCAGACTACACGGATAGTATGTAAAGCGTTTATGAAAACGCAGAAAATGCTATTGGGAAAAAAAAAAACACTGCAAAAATTTTTTTTTTTGCAATGTTTTTGCAATATCAGACTACACGGATAGTATATAAAGCGTTTATGAAAACACAGAAAATGCTATTGGGAAGAAAAAAAAACACTGCAAAATTTTATTTTTTTGCAATGTTTTTGCAATATCTGACTACACGGATAGTATGTAAAGCGTTTATGAAAACGCAGAAAATGCTATTGGGAAGAAAAAAAAACACTGCAAAATTTTATTTTTTTGCAATGTTTTTGCAATATCAGACTACACGGATAGTATGTAAAGCGTTTATGAAAACGCAGAAAATGCTATTGGGAAGAAAAAAAAAACACTGCAAAATTTCATTTTTTTGCAATGTTTTTGCAATATCAGAATACACGGTTAGTGTCTACAGCGTGGATGTAGGAACACGCAGAAAATGCTATAGGGAAGAAAAAAAAACCCTGCAAAATTATATTTTTTTGCAATGTTTTTGCAATATCAGAATACACGGTTAGTGTCTACAACGTGTATGTAGGAACACGCAGAAAATGCTATTGGGAAGAAAAAAAAACCCTGCAAAATTATATTTTTTTGCAATGTTTTTGCAATATCAGAATACACGGTTAGTGTCTACAGCGTGTATGTAGGAACACGCAGAAAATGCTATTGGGAAAAAAAAAAAAAAAGCAAAATTCAATTTTTATGCAATGTTTTTCCAATAGCAGAATACACACAGACTGTGGTGTATCTCTTAGTATATGCAGTGCAGTAATGTTGCACTGAGCTTGAAGGTAAAACGTTTAGATTTTGTCTGGCACTGGCCTCATGGCACTGTTACTGTGACTGTGCACTGCACCCCAGCCAGGGTACAATTGATTTAGGAATCTCTTCAATAATTATGTCTGCCTCTTTCTTTTGCAAAATAAAGAAACTCCCTCCCTACTCTAGCTATCTAGATCGCTCACTGATCTAACTAATTAGAATAAAATTCCAGGAATGTGGACTGACTAGCACACTAACTCCTAAAATCCACTATCTATCTATCTATCTATCTATCTATCTATCTATCTATCTGCAGCACAGGAACCTGCCTAACAGTGTCTGTCTAACAGAATGACGCTGTGTGCTGTGTGTGGGCTATATATAGAGGCTGGGTCACATGCTGCACTGGCCAATCACAGCCATGCCATTAGTAGGCATGGCTGTGATGGCTTCTAGGGCACACTAGTGAAACGATCATCCATTGGCTGGCCTAAAGCTGTTAAAAAGGCGCCAATACAGCGCCGAACACCGGACCCGAACCCGAACTTACAGCCAATAGTTCGGGTTCGGGTCCCGGACACCCAAAAGTCCGGTACGGACCCGAACTTTACAGTTCGGGTTCGCTCAACCCTAGTCTGGAGGGCTTATGTTTCCTGGTGTGAATCAAGGGTTGGCACCCTCGGAGATATATCATAGGCAGAATACTTGCCTTTCTACAATTAGGGGTAGAAATTAAATTGGCCTTGAGTACTATTAAAGGCCAAGTCTCAGGTTTATCGGTCTTATTTCAAAGACCGCTTGCTACACATTCTTTAGTCTGGGGTTTTATACAAGGGGTAATGTGGCCCTAGAACCCTTGGGACTTGAACTTAGTTTTGTGTGTGTTACAAAAACAGCTATTTGAACCGATACAACATATTCCCTTAGTCCTTTTGACAAGGAAGTTGGTATTTTTGGTTGCTATATCCTCAGCAAGGAGGGTTTTGGAATTGGCTGTTCTTTCTTATAAAGAGCCACATTTGATTTTTTATGAGGACAGAGTGGTGTTACGCCCTCATCCAGGGTTTTCACCTGAACCAAGATATTGTCCTGCCATAGTTTTTTCCAAAACCATATTCCCAGGAAGAAAAGTCACTACATTGTCTTGATGTGGTGAGAGCAGTGAACATCTATTTAAAGGCAACTGCTCAGATTCGTAAGACTGATGTCTTATTTATTCTGCCAGAAGGTCCTAAGAAAGGACAGGCAGCGTCAAAATCCACTTATGATTTAAGGGGTAAGATTCCCCCTTTTCAAGTTAAGGTGCACTCTACCAGGGCAGTTAGTGCTTCTTGGGCAGTGCTTCAGACCTCCATGGCTCAGATCTGTAAGGCCACAACTTGGTCTTCAGTGCATACAGTCACAAAATGTTAGCAGCTGGATGTAAGGAGGTATGAGGATATCGCCTTTGGGTGCAGTATGCTGCAGGCAGCAGTATAGGTCCTCAAGTCTGGGGGTACCCTTTCGGGTTGTGTCTCCCTCCCCTCAAGTAGCATTGCTACGGGACGTCCCATTAAGTAATTACTTAAGGCTCTGTGTCCCATGATGTACGATAAAGAAAATAGGATTTTTATAGCAGCTTACCTGTACAATCCTTTTCTTGGAGTACATCATGGGGCACAGAGGTCCCTCCCCTCTTTTTTGGGATTTAAGTGTGTTGCTTTGGTACAAAAACTGATGTGCTCCTAGAAGGAGGAGGGGTTATATAGGGAGTGAACTTCTTGGATTGGGTATACCAGTGTCCATCACCTGAAGGTGGCCTATAACCCATTAAGTAATTACTTAAGGCTCTGTGTCCCATGATGTACTCCAAGAAAAGGATTTTATAGGTAAGCTGTTATAAAAATCCTATTTTTTGAAGGCTTTCTCCTTTGCTTTTATATGCATTTTTACATTGGAGTTAAGCCATCCAGGACTTCTGTTCGCTCTTTTAAATGTATTTCTCAATGTGATGCACTGGCTAATGCCCCCATTTAATATGCTCTTAAAACAAACCCATCACTCCTCCGTGTTCTTTGTTCCTAAGATTTTATCCCAATTTATATCTTCTAGCAAGGATTTTAGTTTAGGGAAGTTGGCTCTTTTGAAATTCAGTCTCTTTGTATTCCCCTTATGTTTCCTATTTGAGTGATTTATACTGAAGCCAATTGACCTGTGATTGCTGTTTCCTAAATTGCCCCTTTTTTCCACATCCGTGATCAGGTCTGTATTGTTGATAATCAGTAGTTCTACTAACACTTTGTTTCTAGTTGGTGCATTTACCATCTGACTCATTAAATTGTCCTGCAAGACATTTAGGAACTGGCGCCAGGTGCATTTCTGGATAATTAAAATCCCCCATTATAATGGCACTTCCCATCCTTGCTGCTAATCCAATTTGTGATAGGAGGTCTGTTTCCCCCTCCTCCCTCAGGTTAGGGGGCCTATAGCATACTCCCAGTATTACTTTCCCCTTAGTTTCATCCCCTTGAAGCCATAAGAATTCCACCTCCTTCCTAGCTCCCCTAGTGATGTCATCTCTCACATTCACTTGTACATTATTCTTGATATACAGGCATACCCTTCCCCCTTGTTTACCCTCCCTATCCCTGCAGTAAAGGGAATACCCTTGAATGGTTGCCATCCAATCATGAGAGCTGTTGAACCAAGTCTCTGAAATTCCCACAAAATCAAAATCTTCCTCGTACAACAGTATCTCTAGTTCTCCCATCTTATCCGCCAGGCTCCTGGCATTGGTGAACATACCATGTAGTTTAGACCGGTCGAATACCATCTTCTTATTGGGTGTTCCGAGGTTGCAGATAGGACTTGTTACTATTCTTACCTCGGGTTTATGTGCTTTAGTCAACCTACCACTAATGCCCCCAATACTACCCTCTGGAATATGTTCTGCTGTCAGGGAATTAGTAGACCAGACTGTGTGGACTGCACAGAGAAAACCAAAAATGCATGTAGGTGAAATAATAATAGTGTTTATTATAATAAGTGACAAGAAAGTGAAAACAAACAGTGCACTACCAACCACAAAACCAGGAACAACAAATAATATATACAATAAATGGGCAATACCCAAATCGTAAAAAAAAGCCAGGCCAAGGTCATACACAGGGAGATCAGCAGGAGAGGGAGAGGATGGATGGATGGACTGCAGAGCAGGGATCCAAGGCAAACAGGAGGGACAGGTCCAGGATGGGCTTGGGATCCGGTCGGGTCAGATGCAGGCTCAGGGTCAGATGCAGGCGATACCAAGGCAAGCCGGTGAGGGCTTGCCATGTATTTATGGGACTGCCAATAATTGTCCTCAAGTAACACCTGAGCGCAGGGAGTGTTGTCTGCTCCATACTGCCAGGATCCATCCACTGGTGGATGTCATTACTGCGGCCCAATTATGACATGACCCAAGCAGGGAAAAACTCCCCTGCCAGTTCCAAACTTCCAGGAGACACCTGCTGGTGGACCTCATTACTAAACACCACATGATAGATCTTACCAGCGGATGGACCCTTTCCTGACATCTGCGCTGACTATCACTACCTCTGGACCCTTCCCCACCGTCGCCTAGTTTAAAAGCCCGTCTAACTTTTCGGCCATCTTCACTCCCAGCAGATCTGCACCCTCCTCATTTAGGTGCAGTCTGTCCCTTCTATAGAACTGCTGACCGACTGAGAAGTCGGCCCAGTTCTCCAGGAACCCAAACCTCTCCTTACTACACCAGCTTCTCGGCCACTTGTTTACTTCCCTAATCTCCCTCTGCCTTTCTGGTGTGGCTCAAGGTACCGGTAGTATTTCTGAGAATACTGCCTTGGAGGTCCTTTTCCTCAATTTAGCTCCTAAGTCCCTAAAATCGTTCTTTAGGAAACTCCATCTGCCTCTGACTTTGTCATTGGTGCCAACGTGCACCATGACAGTCGGGTCATCCCCAGCCCCTCCCAATAATCTGTCCACCAGATCCATGATGTGCCGAACCCGAGCACCCGGTAGACAGCATACAGTTCGGCGCTTCAGGTCTTTGCCACAGCTTGCCCACTCTGTCCTTCTGAGAATTGAGTCCCATACCACCAGAATCTGTCTTTCCTTTCCCTCTCACTGGAGGAGTTCTTACCCTGGCAGCTAGGGGAGTTCCTCAGCTCCAGCAATGCTGGTCCCTGACTGGTTTCACCAATGTCACTCAACGGGGCGTACTTATTGCGATGTTCCAGCACAGGATCAGCCTCCCTGGCACTCCCTGTTGCTACAACACTGTAAGCCCTTACAGTTACTCTTGGTGGGCGCATGAATGGGCCCTGCTGTGAATTATTAGATCAAGAATTGTAATTGCATGCCCCTGTTGAAGAGGGGCAGAAAAATTGGGCCTTTGGTGGTGGTGGTGTTGCCACAACGCTGTAAGCCCTCACAGTTACTCTTGGTGGGCGCAGGAATGGGCCCTGCTGTGAATTATTAGATCAAGAATTGTAATTACACGCCCCTGTTAAACAGGGGCTGAAAAATTGGGCCTTAGGCACTAGTGCTGGTGCCACAACACTGCAACCCCTCACAGATACTGTACTTGGAGCACAGCAATGACCCCTTTTGCAAAGTATTGCATCAAAAATTGTAAATACAATCCTCCTCCTCTTCCTGCCTCTGTTCTGCCTCAAGTGCCCTGTCCATTATTCCACGCAGTGTATGCTCAAACAGGTGGGCAAGAGGTACAGTGTCACTGATGCATGCACTGTCACTGCTCACCATCCTCGTGGCTTCCTCAAATGGTGACAGGATAGTGCATGCATCCCTGATCATGCCCCACTGGCGTGGTGAAAAAAATCCAACCTCCCCTGACCCTATCCTGGTGCTGTAGTTGCACAGGTACTCATTGATGGCCCTCTGCTGCATGTGCAGTCGCTGCAGCATGGCCAACGTTGAGTTCCACCTGGTGGGCATGTCACATATAAGGCGGTTCTTGGGCAGGTTCAACTCCTTTTGCAGCTCAGCCAGACGAGCACTGGCATTATATGATTGGCGGAAATGCACACAGACTTTCCTGGCCTGCCTCAGGACATCCTGTAAGCCTGGGTACCTGCCCAAGAACCGCTGCACCACCAGGTTAAGGACATGAGTCACACAGGGCACATGGGTCAGTTGTCACTGTCGCAGGGCGGAGAGGAGGTTGGTGCCATTGTCGCAAACCTCCATTCCTGGCTTAAGCTGGCGTGGCATCAACCACCTCTCGGCCTGCCCCTGCAGAGCTGACAGAACCTCTGCCCCAGTGTGGCTCCTGTCCCCCAAACACACCAGTGCAAGCACGGCATGGCATCTTTTTGCCTGTGTACATGCGTAGCCCCTTGAATGCCTACGGAGCACCGCTGGTTCCGAGGACAAAGGACAGGAAGAGGCCATGGAAGAAGAACAAGAGGAGGGGGTGGAGGAGAGAGGTGTGTCACAACCAGTAGTAGCATGTCAGGTCACCCTGGGGTTGGTGACAGATGCACACCGTAGGGATCAGGAGTGCACCGCAAGGTAGTGGACCCTATGGCTGACTGCAGCGGATGGGAGTCAAGGTGGTACGGAAGACAGGGCCGCAGGACACCAAGACGGATACCACCGGGGTTAGAGCATAAGATTCCCTGAAGTGCAGAGTCTAAGAGCAAGCTGGTGTTCACCAGAGCCTCTAGTGGTGAGGATGGACTGGGCTGCAACTGGCTCCAGGTCGCGACCCCCAGGGTCCCCCAGCTCACACCCACAGTAGGCAACAGGAGGACAGGGATAGTGAGGGATAAGCCAAGATCAGGGCCACAAGCAGAGAAGGACAGCAAGGTACACACCAAAGATTCAGGGTCACAGGCAACCAGGGATAGTCAGGGACACGCCAGAAGGTCAGGGTCACAGGCAAACAGGGATAGTCAGGGACACACCAAAGTCAGTAACGGAACAACAGAAGAGCACACGGCAGGTAACAGAAAGCCAAACACACAAAGGTTGATCAGCAGGGTTGGCCTG
The DNA here is from genome assembly GCA_028564925.1 of Lithobates sylvaticus. Taxonomy (NCBI): domain Eukaryota; kingdom Metazoa; phylum Chordata; class Amphibia; order Anura; family Ranidae; genus Lithobates; species Lithobates sylvaticus. Next base: position 403,470,291 of record CM053029.1, on the reverse strand, counting down.
CAGTGCACAGGTTAATATAGAGTCCTGTGATAGGAGCTAGGGTGGAGGGATTATAAAAGCAGTCAGGTAATGGTCGACTGGTCTCTAGAGATGAACACAGGGAGACAGGTAAGCAGACAACTCTATTGCATAACCATGACATAGCATTTTGGAGGTGTGGTGGCGGAACAACCTCCAACACTACTGCACTTTGTCTTGCATCCTTCCCAGCTGCCAAAAGAGTGACCCAATGGGCCGTGAAGGATAGGTAACATCCCTGTCCATGCCTGCTGGACCATGAGTCAGCGGTAATATGCACCTTACCGCTGACCGCCCTGTCCAGCGAGGCATGGACATTGTCTTCCACATGCCGGTAGAGAGCCGGAATCGCCTTGCGTGAGAAAAAGTGGCGTTTGGGAACCTGCCACTGAGGAACCGCACATTGCACAAACTCAACGGAAGGGGGCCGAGTCTACCAACTGAAAAGGCAGCAGTTGAAGTGCTAGCAATTTAGTCAAGCTAGCATTCAACCCACAAGTACTTGGCTGTGACACACCTAATTCTACACCTTCATTCCTCTCAGTGCAGCTTTCAGCGAGGACTGAAGGTCTAGTTGGGTTGGAGATCCCAGCTGATTAGGAGCAAGGAGAGGTCCGCTTTGTTCTTTGGTGTGGGTCTTTAAGGTACGCTTGCCAACGAGTTGCATGGCCGGTCAACATATGTCTGGTCAATATATAGAGGAAAAAAACGCGCTAACAAATGTACATATATGGGGGCAGGCTGCTGCTCAATGTGGGATACACGCTGGGTGGGAGGGCACGCAGTGACGCCACCACATGACCTAGAGGAGGACGGGCTCCTGTATCTTGCCGGCCGGCAACGTTTTTATGCTTTATGTGCCTTACCATTGGGATCAATGTAAGTGCTTTTTATTTGTTTTAATAAACCGGTGTTACCAGATTTACGCTATGGGCTGCCTTTTTTCCTCTATTCCCCATATGGACCGCATGTGATCAAGTGGACCCCCAATACTTAACCACTCAGAGTATCAAAACGAGGATTGGTGACTCGTGGGATTAGGAAATCGCAGACGCGTGTTTTTCATGTTATAGCAGAGCTCATTTACCTCTGCTTTCTGGTAAGCAGTTAATGTATGAGGGTGTCGGGCACTCTGTTCATCACTATATACGATACAAGTCACTGAGGTGTTTTTTCCTTCTACTTACATTCGGATGCCAGGATCACCTTGCCTGTATTACTGCTTCAACCTGAAGAATCCCATGATTGCTATTTGGACTTTTTGAGTCATCTATTTTTCATTGTGGGGACTGGTTACTGTGTGGACAGAGACTGGGACCTCTTGTCACTGTTGAGGGTGACTAAGTGTGGCTAAGGTTCTCACCATTGGGTCATCCTATGTGTTGGGATACACTCAGCCTCAACATTTATAATAGTTATTTTTATGTAATTGTATTTTTATTTGTTATTGGCGCAGCTCCCTTTTTATTATATGTCTGGTCAAGCATGTGGTGCCCAAGCGGCTGATGTTTTGGCCTCGCGAGATACGCTTGAGACATATGTTGCAAATAGCAGCGGTGCGATCTGATGCACTTGTCTTAAAAAAGGCCCACACCAAAGAACTTTTGGAATAACGCGCAGAGTCAGCGCCCTGCACAGGTGGAGCTCTGCGGTGTGATTCAGTCGGTGTGCTGCCCCTAAGATGGCCCCTGGAGGGCATCCTGCCTCGTTGGAGATGTGCCTCCTCCTCCTCTCTCCTCTCTCCTATCAGGCACCCACGTGGAGTCAGTGACCTCATCATCCCCTCCCTCTTCACCACTGGAGCAAACCTGGCAGTATGCTGCAGCTGGTGGAATATGACTGCCAGATTGCTGTCCTTGAGCATCCCCTCTCTCTGCGCTCACGCTACTGCCTTCCTCTAGCTGGGTATCATAATTAGAGCTTTCAAAACGCTGGGCATCCTCCTGGAGCATGTACCCAACACTGTGGTCAAACAGTTTGGGGGACTCCTCAGGAGGACATGGTGGGTCTAGGGAAGGAGTGACTGATGACATTGAAACGAGGGAAGAGGACACGTTGGCAGCTGCTTTACCAGTACCCTGAGCCTAGTTGAGAGAGGATGAGGAGGATGAGGAGGGCTTGGTCATCCACTCTACCAAGTCTTCGGCATGATGCGGCGCAACACGTCCAGCTGCCGAAAATAAGGACAAGCGTGTCCCATGGCCACGTGCTGATGACGATGCACCACGTCCACGACCAGCACTGTTGTCTCTAGACACAGAGTCTGCTTGCCCTCTTTTATTGGCTTGCGACTGTCTGCCTCTCCTTGTTGGCCTTCCAGACAATGTAATGGCCTGCAGGGAGATGGGAAAACCATCAATTGGGTAGTGTATATTGTGCTGGAGGCACACAACACCCACTGTAAAGGCTGCAGATGCCTGTATTAGAGAACACCAACAATAAAGGGTAGAAACAGGTGTATACTGTGCTGTGCTGGAGGCACAGAAAACACACTAACTCCTGCAGATGGCTGTATTAGAGAACACCAGCAAATAAGGGTAGATACAGGTGTATACTGTGCTGTGCTGGAGGCACAGAACACACACTAAGGCCGTGTACACACGAAGGGACAATCCCGCGGGATTATCCTCTGGACTGAAGTCCAGCGGATAATCCCCTCGTGTGTAGGCGCTGGCGGACTTTTTGGTGCCAAAGTCCGGCGGACTTTTTGGCGCCAAAGTTTTAAGTTTGGTTTTAAAATTATCCGCTGGACTTGGCAGTCCGGCGGACAATCCCGCCGTTAGTAGGCAAGTCCGCGGGACTTTTGAAATGAACGGACTTGCCGCTCATCGGCAAGTCCGTTCATTTAGCACGTGACTTCAGGTTACGTAGCTAGCGTAGGCAGTAAATGCCGCCGCGCTAGCTCCGTGACCTGGCATGGATTTTAAGGGACTCCCCACGCCGAAAAAGCGGCGTGGGGGTTCATGCTCATGTCACATGGTGACCCCGCCCCCTTGTGTTGTCACAGTCCCGGAGTTCCCCCCAAATCCATGTAAGACCCTCATCCGAGCACGCAGCCTGGCAGGCCAGGAAAGGGGTGGGGACGAACGAGCGCCCCCCCTCCTGAGCCGTACCAGGCCGCGTGCCCTCAACATGGGGGGTGCCCTGGGGAAAGGGGGGCCGTGCGGCCCCCCCACCCCAAAGCACCTTGTCCCCATGTTGATGAGGACAAGGGCCTCTTCCCGACAACCCTGGCCGTTGGTTGTCGGGGTCTGCGGGCGGGGGCTTATCGGAATCTGGGAGCCCCCTTTAATAAGGGGGCCCCCAGATACCGGCCCCCCACCCTATGTGAATGAGTATGGGGTACGATGTACCCCTACCCATTCACCTAAGGTGTAAAATGTAAAGTACAAAAAACACACACACTTTTGAAAAAATATTTTATTGCACTGCTCCGGGGGTCTTCTTCCGTCTTGGGGGTCTTCTCGCCGGACTCCTCCGCTCTCTTCTGCTCTTTTACCTAGCTCTTTCACGAGCGGAGGAGTCCGGCTACCTTCTTCGTCGTCGCCGCCGTCGTCTGGGGGTCTCGATCCGCCTTCGGGGGTCTTCCGGGGTCTTCCGGGTGTCTCTTCTGTTCTTGCGGCGGTCGTCGTCTTCCGCGCCGCCGGCGCAGCCTTCTTCTTCTTGTCCTTCTTCTTGTTCTTCTTCTTCCGATGTTGACCCGACGCTCTCTCTGCCCGGAATGCCTGTGCCGCGCTGCGCTGGGACTTATATAGGGACATGGGGACAGGGTCACATGCTCATGTCACATGGTGACCCCGCCCCCTTGTGTTGTCACAGTCCCGGAGGATGCTGGGACTGTGACATCGCAAGGGGGCGGGGTCACCATGTGACATGAACATGTGACCCTGTCCCCATGCCCCTATATAAGTCCCAGCGCAGCGCGGCACAGGCATTCCGGGCAGAGAGAGCATCGGGTCAACATCGAAAGAAGAAGAACAAGAACAAGAAGAAGGACAAGAAGAAGAAGGCGGCGCCGGCGGCGCAGAAGACGACTACCGCCGCAAGAACAAAAGAGACCCCCGGAAGACCCCCGAAGACCCCCGAAGGCGGATCGAGACCCCCAGACGACGGCGGCGACGATGAAGAAGGTAGCCGGACTCCTCCGCTCGTGAAAGAGCTAGGTAAAAGAGCAGAAGAGAGCGGAGGAGTCCGGCGAGAAGACCCCCAAGACGGAAGAAGACCCCCGGAGCAGTGCAATAAAATATTTTTTTCAAAAGTGTGTGTGTTTTTGTACTTTACATTTTACACCTTAGGTGAATGGGTAGGGGTACATCGTACCCCATACTCATTCACATAGGGTGGGGGGCCGGTATCTGGGGGCCCCCTTATTAAAGGGGGCTCCCAGATTCCGATAAGCCCCCGCCCGCAGACCCCGACAACCAACGGCCAGGGTTGTCGGGAAGAGGCCCTTGTCCTCATCAACATGGGGACAAGGTGCTTTGGGGGGGTGGGGGGGGCCGCACGGCCCCCCTTTCCTCAGGGCACCCCCCATGTTGAGGGCACGCGGCCTGGTACGGCTCAGGAGGGGGGGGGCGCTCGTTCGTCCCCACCCCTTTCCTGGCCTGCCAGGCTGCGTGCTCGGATGAGGGTCTGACATGGATTTGGGGGGAACCCCCACGCCGTTTTTTTTCGGCGTGGGGAGTCCCTTTAAATCCATGCCAGGTCACGGAGCTAGCGCGGCGGCATTTACTGCCTACGCTAGCTACGTAACCTGAAGTTACGTTCTAAATGAACGGACTGCTCCGTGTGTGGGCAAGTCCGTTCATTTTCAAAAGTCCCGCGGACTTTTGGCCGGCGGATTACCCGCCGAAGAAGTCCGTGCGTGTGTGGGCAAGTCCACACGCTCGGAAAGTCCAGCGGACCCAGCTGGAAAGTCCGGCGGGATTGTCCGCTGGACTAAGTCCGCCGGCAAAAGTCTGCACGTGTGTACGCGGCATAACTCCTGCAGATGGCTGTATTAGAGAACACCAGCAAATATGGGTAGATACAGGTGTATACTGTGCTGTGCTGGAGGCACACAACACACACTAACTCCTGCAGATGGCTGTATTAGAGAATACCAGCAAATATGGGTAGATACAGGTGTATACTGTGCTGTGCTGGAGGCACACAACACACACTAACTCCTGCAGATGGCTATTTCAGAGAACACCAGCAAATATGGGTAGATACAGGTGTATACTGTGCTGTGCTGGAGGCATACAACACACACCAACTCCTGCAGATGCCTGAGAAAAGAACACACTGTTCCTGCCTATGTAGCTCTCTCCCTGCATGCCGGAACACACTACACAAGGCCGCCACGCTGGCGGCCTTATATAGTGTGGGGCATGTAATAAACCCCCTGAACTATAATTGGCCACAGGCATACTGCCTGTGGCCAAATATGGCTCTCCTCGCTGCCGGCGATGTGATTGGCCAAGCATGCGGGGTCACAGTGCATGCTTGGCCAATAATCAGCCAGCAATGCACTGCGACTGGCGCAGTGCATTGTGGGCCGTTCGTATCACACGGATTTGATGCGAACGGCCCACAAAGTTCTGGTTTCGTCGAGCAGGTGAACGACCGATGTTCGATTCGAACATGGGTTCCAATCGAACAACGGGCTCATCCCTAGTACTCACAATACACATAATACTCAGGTACTCCCAATACTCAACAAAAACAGTTACTGCACAATACACAGCATCCCCGCTAGGCACAGTCAGTCTTTTTTTTATGTTAACTGGTTATGACTGCTCTATTCAATCTCCCATGCAATCTGACACTTGCACGGCTTGTCAGTGTCTATGGTCACCCCTACTGTTACAATAATAATATTACTAACAGGAAATTTCAGATACTACTTACACGTTTGATGACTTCTGTTATAACCTCCTGTTTGCAACTCTGGTTTTTAACTCAGCACTTAGTCCAGTTCCACTTGGTCTAAGTTCCAGCAAGCAAAAATGTGGCAATTTCAAAGATGAGCAGGCTCAAAATAAGTTCTACAGAAAGTTATATAGGCCTCAAGCACCTGTGACCAATTAACCTCTCCCTTTAATTAGTAGGCTGAAGGAAGGAAAGTAACAAAAAGGCTGCTTAAAAAGTGAAAGAAAAGGTGTTAAAAAGCTGGAAACCCAAAAAGAACCTAAAAATGCACAGCAATCACCAGCAGTCAAAAGCAAAACTTGTTCATGACCAGTGTAGCCTAGATAATACACCCCTTCTGTTGTAACCCCTTACTCACCACTATTTCTTACCCTTAAAATAATAGACCACACCGTTGTTGTGGAGTAAATGGCCACAACAGCCTTTATTAAACATAAAACTCCATTTTATTCAAAATATAAATAACCAATTAAATACCATAAAAATAACCATAACATAAACACTGAACATCAGTAACCCTCGGTTACACCCCCTATTGTTGGTCAGTGACGGGGCAGAGTATTGTACCATAACCAAACATAACACTGTACATATATATAGAAATATATATATATATATAACACAAGGGGGCACTGCGGGATTTTACCGAAACCAAACTAGGCCTCCACTTAAACCGCCCGTACTACAACCGGAGGGGCCATCTACTGACGAGCCCCCCACACACTTACCAACTACCAAACTGCCACCGTCACTGACCCACAATAAAACACCGCCATAGCCTGAAAGGTTGACACCTCACCTTTGAAGGCACCTCCACACCCGCAGGGCCGCCTAAATACCCTCCTGTAAACCCAACGACCACAGGTCGATACCCACATCGGTCAAATGGACCCCATCCCTTCTAAGATAAAGGCCCACATTCGACTCAAGCTCCCTGTGACGAATCACCAACCCTCCTTGCCATGCCACAAACCTCCCCACGACCTTATTAACTCTAATCCGAGCCTTGTTAATGCGGTACACGGATCGAGCCATCCTCCATGATGTCCTAGCCACCATATCCGACCAGACCATCAAAGTGTCGGGAAACGTCACATGCAGGTATGCCAGATCTTTTTTGATGTCTGCAATTAGGTCCCTCACTGTCCGAACCCCCAGGTCATTACCACCCGCGTGGATGACCAGAACCTCAGGTGGCCTGTCCAACCACGCAAAGCGTTTCACTTCCGGGACCACCCTGCCCCAAATCATCCCAGGTCTGCCCAGCCAACGTATTGAGGCCTCCCGTCTCAAGTCTGGCATCCCCTCTCCTTGCTCCCCAACACACATATGAATGTCCGAGGATCCAGACGAGGCATGGGAGCCATCCATCTGAAATGACAAACATAGTTTAATTGACTAGCACCATCAACCCCAGCCCCGTAAAATCTACCACGACTAAACAAACCAGCAACTGTAACCATCAACCTCAAAATCCCCCCCTTTCTTTTATCTCCTTATTCCCAAATTAACTGAGGCCGAATATAAGAACGGAATCGCTTAGATTCCCATCTCCCCATTCGTCGCACATCCGCCTCATCCAGCCCACACCTGGTGGCCTCTGTGGCCGCCCCGATGCGGAAGGAGTGTGAGGCGTAGGCGGAGCTGTCCAACCCCATACCCTGTAAACATTTTCGAAGAACTGCCCCAAACTGAAATTTGGACAGATTAGATCCGTCTCTATGCACCAAAAAGGGGCCCCCTACTCCCGGCCTTGCTTCCGCAAACTCTCCCACAGCCCTGACCGGTCACGCAGTACAACCCTGTAACCCAAACAATGAAATCTGTACCCCAACACCTTTTTGATCAGTCTTAGATTTTCTCAGCCGCACCAGTACCTTGTCCGCTAATACCGTGATGTCCCCCAACATTAAGCCGCCCATCTTCTTCTTAGACGGACTAACCAACTCCCCTATGCGAAACGCACCGAAAAAAGCTAATGCAAAAGCCGCTGCAAACAACAACTCCTCATACCCATCCTTACATACCACCACCACTTGTTGACGCAATGCTACCAAATTGGCAAATGTAATAGGCCGCCTGGTATCCTTGGTCCTGTGCTCCCTCCTGTAACCCTTGACTGCCTGTTTCACCCAAAAGTCCTTCGTCCCTATTCTGTAGCTTAAACAAAAAGGCCAATCCCGCCAACTTCTTCTCTATAGCCGACACCGACTTGCCCGCTTCCATATTCCTGGACACAAAATACAGCACCAAGAGCTGCACCTGAGCCTCATCCCGGCCTACCTCTGCCTCTTGCAGCAACGCACCCCACTCTTCCCAAACTTTTTGGTAAGCTGACCAAGAGGACTTACTTACCGATCGTTGGATCCTTTCAGCGGCGAACCTAGTGCCAAATCCCATATCCAACTTGGGCATGGGACGCCCTTCTCCTGAGCTTCCGGAGCCAGTACCCTGAATTTGTCCCACTGGAACCAAGACAAAGAGTCAGCCAATGTATTTTCCACCCCCGGAATGTGCACAGCATAGATAAACACATTCAAACGTAAACAGCGCAAAACCAACTGTCGCATCAGCCGAATGACAGGTAATGACGACGCCGACATGCTATTTATGACCTGGACTACCCCCATATTATCGCAGTTCAAGCGTAACTTCAAATTCTTGAAAGACTGTCCCAACAGCTCTAAGGCGAGCACCACCGGGAACAGCTCCAGCAGTACCAGATTTTTAAGAAATCCAGCCTCCACCAAAGACCGCGACCAGGGCTCAGCACTCCAGTGACCCTGAAAGTACGCCCCCTAACCTGTGGATCCCACGGCGTCAGTAACCAATTCCACGTCAAAATTGCTGACTGGACCCGACATCTAAACCGCCCTGCCGTTAAACTCACTTAAGAACTGATGCCAAACCTGCAGGTCATCCCTATGTTCCTTATTCAACCTAATGTAATGCGTGGGGGCTTTTACCCCTGCCGTGGCAGATGACATCCGCCTACAAAAAATCCTCCCCATAGGAATGAGCCGGCATGCAAAATTGAACTTGCCTAACAAAGACTGTAATGTCCGCAACTGAACTTTCTTACGCCCATGTATCGCCCTGATCTCTTTTTGTAGGTCCCTGAGCTTCTCTTCAGGTAACCTGCATTCCATAGCCATGGAATCTATCACTATCCCCAAAAAACTCAGCTCTGTTCACGGGCCCTCCGTCTTATCGGCTGCCAATGGCACCCGAAACCTCTCCGCAATGTGCTGCAACGTGGACAACAGTATCGCACACACATTGGAAGCAGGAGGGCCTACGCAGAGAAAGTCATCCAAATAATGGATGACGGAACCAATGCCTGTCACATCCCTAACAACCCATTCCAAAAATGAACTAAACGCCTCAAACATGGAGCACGGGATGGAACACCCCATGGGTAAACACCTATCCACATAAAATTGGTCTTGCCAACAACAACCTAGCAAATGAAAACTATCCGGGTGCACTGGCAGAAGTCTAAACGCAGACTCCACATCTGATTTTGCCATTAATGCCCCTTTACCATAACGCCGCACCCATCTGACCGCGGCATCGAAAGATGTATACGATACCGTACAGGCTTCCGGATCAATAAAGTCATTTACCGAACCCCCTTTAGGAAACGATAAATGGTGTATCAACCGAAATTTATTCGGTTCCTTCTTCGGGACCACCCCCAGCGGCGATACAACCAGGTCTGCTAACGGTTTGTCCCCAAATGGCCCCGCCATACAACCCAAAGCCACTTCCTTGGCCAATTTTTCCGACACTACGTCCGGATGCTGCAGCGCTGACCTCAGATTTTTGGCGAGAGGGGGAATAACCTTCAAGGTGCACGGAATCCTAAAACCTTCTTGGAAACCCGCACTAATCAACCTCGCTGCCTCCCTATCAGGATACCTATTTAGAAAAGGCTGCATCCTTACCCACATCACCGGCGTCGTCCCTCTTGTTACCAGGCTCCCCGGTACGCTTCCCCTTCTTTAAACACCTGGCAAACGTATGGGCTCCTCCACAACCTGAGCATTCCTGTTTGAACTTACATGTGTTTCCAAACTTGCAGGATCCCTCGTTGTACTGCCAGCATACTCCCTATTTCCTTCCGGCCGGTGATCCCGAGGAGTGGCTACCTCCGGCCCCCCCTTGAAATGACTGCGCCGGAGCTTTCGCCGACGCCATGAGCCTCATCCACAGACTGATGTCCTTGTAATCCCATCTTAACGCCGGGCGCACTGCCCTGCGCTCCCTGAACTGCTTATCATAGCGCAGCCATGCTGTACCCCCAATACACCCTGTATGCTTCCCCAATGGCATCCATGTAACAGAATAACGCCAAGCAATGCTCGGGGTTCTTCTCTCCTATTACCCCCGCCAGAATGGCGAACGCCTGCAACCAATTTGTAAACGTCCTCGGAATCAGGCGATACCGTCTCTTCTCCTCCTCGTCCTTTTTAGTGTCGTCCAGTTTCACCCTGTCCAAATTAAATTTTTCTAACGGTAATAAGGAGAAAATCTCCACATATTCCCCTTTCCAAATTTTTTCCCTAACTTCCTGTTTAAGAAGAGCTCCCAAGGGGCCCTCGAAGCATACATATACTTCACATTTTGCCGCATCCGTCATCCTCACGATGTCTGATCTCACCACTTGCTCCGTCGAGCTCTTCTCTGGCGTACTTACCGTCTCCACCTCACCACCCACTGGAGATGGTGCATCCAATGTAGCTGCTGTGACCGAAGTACCCCCCACGTTACCAGACCCTTGTTCAAACCTACCCACTAATGCCCGAAGGCCGTCTAGCAATTCTTGTACCTGCCCCCCAGACCCCGATGCGGGTTTACTCCTAACCCGCGGTTGGTCACTGACTGCCACCAGCGGAGCTGGAGGAGCTACCCCTTCCCCCCCACAGGCACAATCCCCGATAAGCTTTTCAATGCAGCAGTAAAAGAACTATTATCGGTTGACTTACCGGGCCGTCTGGGCACCCCCTTCGCCACTGCTGATCTGACCACCGCCATTGCTCCCGGGACTGTGGGCTCTTCCTCGTCCTCCGATAATTCACCCTCCGATCTGCTCACAGCTCATTGAGACAAAAACGACCACCCTTCCGGGGAGGGACTCCTGGAATTCGTTCGACTCTGTCCGCGCGCCGCAACCAATGATGTCCCCCTTCCGACCTCCCCACTCCCCTGGCTCCCCAAGTCCCGCACCGCTCCTGCCATGCGATCCCTCACCCGCACCGCCTGGTGGCGTCAGCCCACCCCTTGCGGTGTTTGCCCCCCTGGCTGCCCGTCTTTCTGTAGCCGCAGACATAGTGATCCTTCTGTCCTCTCCCCTCGGGTTGTGCAGAGCTGCTGGGGGTACTGCAGGCGCAATCCTCCGGGGCGTAGGAACCCCCCTCTTGGCTGTGCCTGATTTGTAAGCCGACTTCCCTCCCCTCTGCTCGTGCAGAGCTGCTGGGGGGGAAAACGCTGTGGAAGGGCCTGCTGAGCCATCCATCCTGCTGTCCCCGCTAGCTCCAGCCCGCTGAGACCCCCGTTTCACCCGGTTACCCCACTGCTCGTTCAGAGCTGCAGGGGCTGTTGTGCCAAGGGATCCTCTGCTAACCGATCCTGGGAATGCTGTAGAAGGGCCTGCTGAGCCATCCATCCTTCTGTCCTTGCTAGCTCCAGCCCGCTGTGACCTCCACTCCCCCCGATTACCCCCCCGCTCGTTCAGAGCTGCAGGGGCTGCTGTCCTAAGGGAATCTCTGCCACCAAACCCCGGGGATGCTGCTAGGCCTTGCAGGCCTGTGGCCCCGCCCCCCGTATGGCGCCCACCGGGAGGCTCCGTCTGGGCCCGTTTTGCCGGTGGTCTTGACAGTTCCCCCCTAGGGCTCCTGGTAGGTCTGGATGGGCATGCACCTGGGGTAGGGGAGTACCTCGCTGGCGGCCTCGAGAACCAGCCGCCATCCACCGGCCGCTGCTGTGCCTCCTCTGATCGCCCCTGGATGTCCCGGTCCGTCTGCTCGGCCAGCGCGGCCGCCACCTGATCCCTCAGCCAGTCCGGTCCGTTTTCCTCCGCCGCTGCCCCCAGCCTATCGATTAGGTCACACGCGTCCGCCATTTTGGAAAAGAGAGAGAGAGGAGCAGTGGTAAAACTGCCTCCTTTCGTGTTTCCTACTGACTGCGTGGCTCCGTTAAGCCACCCCCCCTGTTCTGATTGGCCTAGCCCGCTCGGTCACCCCCACCTCTCCCCCTTGGTGTGTGACTCTGCACACAGTCATGCCCGGCCCTCCCCTACATTGCCCTGCGGTCCATTCGGTCCGGCCCTCTCTCACTCTCCACTCAAAGTTCCCACTATTCAGCTTCCAACCAGCAAGTATATACACACACATATACACACACACACATTCCCTAATTTGGGGTATTTGGAAGGGGAAGGAAAGCAAAGAAATAAAAACAAATCCCACAAATGGGTGGGGCCGAATGGGAGCCACATACTTCACACCCCTAACCCTCATTCCTCATTTTAACTTGTGTTAACTAAGTGTGTGGGGGACAAAGGGTAAATATTGAAGGGGACCAATTGCAGTTTGATTCAGGTTTTTGCATTTATGTTTTGATTTATGGGACTGGCTCATTCTTGGAGTCTCTGTTAGTGGTTCACTACTAAGCTGGCAATATTATTTTTCTAAAGAAAGTAAAAGACCTATGGTATGAGTTTAGTGACACCAAAATGAATAAAAAAAACAATATATATGGGTATGAACATGCAATTGCATCAAAAAAGATGTGTATCTGATTATACACCCATATACTGCTGCATACACTCTATGGGGGTTATTTACTAAAGGCAAATCCACTATGCACTGCAAGTGCACTTGGAAGTTACAGTGGTGTGAAAAAGTGTTTGCCCCCTTCCTCATTTCCTGTTCCTTTGCATGTTTGTCACACTTAAGTGTTTCGGAACATCAAACCAATTTAAACAATAGTCAAGGACAACACAAGTAAACACAAAATGCAATTTGTAAATGAAGGTGTTTATTATTAAAGGTGAAAAAAAATCCAAACCATCATGGCCCTGTGTGAAAAAGTGATTGCCCCCTAAACCTAATAACTGGTTGGGCCACCCTTAGCAGCAACAACTGCAACCAAGCGTTTGCGATAACGTGCAATGAGGCTTTTACAGCGTCCTGGAGGAATTTTGGCCCACTCATCTTTGCAGAATTGTCCTAATTCAGTTACATTAGAGGGTTTTCGAGCATGAACGGCCTTTTTAAGGTCATACCACAACATCTCAATAGGATTCAGGTCAGGACTTTGGCTAGGCCACTCCAAAGTCTTCATTTTGTTTTTCTTCAGCCATTCGGTGGTGGACTTGCTGGTGTGTTTAGGATCATTGTCCTGCTGCAGAACCCAAGTTCGTTTCAGCTTGAGTACACGAACAGATGGTCGGACATTCTCCTTCAGGATCTCTTGGTAGACAGCAGAATTCATAGTTCCTTTTATCACGGCAAGTCTTCCAGGTCCTGAAGCAGAAAAACAGCCCCAGACCATCACACTACCACCACCATATTTTACTGTTGGTATAATGTTCTTTTTCTGAAATGCAGTGTTCCTTCTACGCCAGATATACTTGGACACACACCTTCCAAAGAGTTCCACTTTTGTCTCATCGGTCCACAGAATGTTGTCCCAAAAGTCTTGGGGATCATCAAGATGTGTTGTGGAGAAATTGAGACGAGCTTTGATGTTCTTTTTGCTCAGCAGTGGTTTTCTCCTTGGAACTCTGCCATGCAGGCCATTTTTGCCCAGTCTTTTCCTGATGGTGGAGGCATGAACGCTGACCTTAACTGAGGCAAGTGAGGCCTGCAGTTCCTTGGACGTTGTTGTGGGGTCTTTTGTGACCTCTTGGATGAGTCGTCGCTGCGCTCTTTGGGTAATTTTGGGCGGCCGGCCACTCCTGGGAAGGTTCACCACTGTTCCATGTCTTCGCCATTTGTGGATAATGGCTCTCACTGTGGTTCGCTGGATTCCCAAAGCTTTGGAAATGGCTTTATAACCCTTTCCAGACTGATAGATCTCAATTACTTTCTTTCTCAATTGTTCCTGAATTTCTTTGGGTCTCGGCATGATGTGTAGCTTTTAAGGATCTTCTGGTGGACCTTACTGTGTCAAGCAGCTCCTATTTAAGTGATGCCTTGATTGTGAACAGGTGTGGCAATAATCAGGCCTGGGTGTGGCTAGAGAAATTGAACTCAGGTGTGGACAACCACAGTTATAGTATGTTTTAACAAGGGGGGCAATCACTTTTTCACACAGGGCCATGATGGTTTGGATTTTTTTTCACCTTTAATAATAAACACCTTCATTTACAAATTGCATTTTGTGTGTTTACTTGTGTTGTCCTTGACTATTGTTTAAATTGGTTTGATGTTCCGAAACACTTAAGTGTGACAAACATGCAAAGGAACAGGAAATGAGGAAGGGGGCAAACACTTTTTCACACCACTGTAAGTCACTGTAGATCCGAGGGGGACACGCAAGGAAAATAAAAAACAGCATTTTAGCATGCACATGATTGGATGATAAAATCAGCAGGGCTTCCACTCATTTCAGATCAACCCCTCAGGTTTAGAGCGACTGCACATCCAAATGCACTTGCAGTACACTTGTAGTGCAAAGTGGATTTGCCTTTCGTAAATAACCCCCTATGTGTTCCCACATGTGACAAGCAAACAATATTAAAGAGTGCTGGATTAGATAAAATAAATCATTTATGAACTTTTATAATGCCAAAAATTATATATCCAAAAAAACTAAAACAAAAACTAAATCAACTGTGCAAGTCCATAATAATTATAAAAAAGTCCTTCAATTACCAATGTGTGTTTATATGATCAGTTTCTGCCATTTGTGCCAAAAATACTGTACTCTTTCTGCAACGTTTTTGTGAATCACTCCAACTTGTATGGTGCAAAACCCATCACCAACATTCCAATACGCTTGTCTCTGACCTGGACATTTTATAGATAGGCAACTCCTTTCCTCATATTGATTAGTGGTTCCAAATTAATAATAACTACTGCAGTAGGGAACAGACATAAAAGATACACTCCGCATCTTTCCAAATAACTGTTCCCTACTGCATGTATGTAATGAAAACAGCTGCTCAGCTATTATATTCTCCACAATGGAGTTTTTGCCTCTTTGGCCAGGACTATCTCCACCTAAGCGTGTGGAGGTTCCAGGTTAAAAGGTAATAGCAGGTATGGTTAGTGATCAAAATATTTATTTAAAAAAAAAGGAAATTTGTAAGTTCTGTATATAATTGTATTCTATTTTGTATGTATTGCACACTGCCCTCACTGTGCACACGGCACTAATAATGTTTTCATTACATGTTTGCATTCTTTTGAGTCCTGATTAGAATTAGCCTGCCTATGATACGCCCCCTGTTACCATAAACAAACAATTGTAATATTAATGTAATACCTACGCAATCATGTGTATTAAAAACCTTTAATTGCATCATAATAAAGCAGAACAGTTATTTGGAAAGATGCAGAGTGTATGTGTCTGGTCCCTACTGCAGTAGTTATTATTAATTTGGAACCACTAATCAATATAAAGATAGGAGTTGCCTATGTATAAAATGTCCAGGTCAGCTCACAATGAGTTTCCATCCTAATAGCTAAGAGATGGAGATCCTGGATCTGGATGTGAACAGCCTCAGATGATACACAGAGATGAAACAAATACTCCTACATACGTTTTACTTGTATATCTGCTGTCCTTCCTGTTTCTACATTATTTGGAAAGTGCAGATCACATAGCTCCCAACTGTCCCTGATTTTGAGGGACTGTCCCTGATTTGGATGTTCCTCTGTCTCTCATTCCTCCTCATTTGTCCCTCATGTTGGTCTGATCTTTAGAGTTGATAATAAAATGCACTTTTTATCTATCAAAAAGTGTTTTCCAGCCCTAAACCTTTCATCTGATTTCTAAATTGCTGCATTTGTAAATTTCAAAAGCCAATATAAAGGAATAGTAGTGGTAAAAAAATCACTTGTGGGTTTAACCAATCTTGTTTTTTTGTACAATTCTCCTTTAAGGGGGCATGACAAGGGGTGTGTCCTATGCCTGAATACTTTTGCTGATAGGTGTCCCTCATTCCCATCTCAAAAAGTTCGGAGGTATGAGATCATCTTAAAAATATTTATTCCTGTTTCAGCAGCACATAGGGGTGGGTGTGGAGTCTGGGCTTACATTGTCTGAGAGCTGATTGGAGGAAAGGCACACACCCCCTCTCCACATAGGCACATTAATGAAGGAACATGCAGAGCTGTACTGTGAATAGACAAGCTCTCTGCTTATCTACCTCTCTAAGCTCCCTCCCTGAGATAAATTATCAGCTGCTGTTATCTTGTATGTCAGAAAACTTGAATTCACTCTGCTGATAACAGAGGAACGGAGCAGCAGAAATACACAACACTTAGAGCTTTGGAGAGAGATAAGTAAACACTACAAATATATGTGCCTAGGTCAAATTTCATGAATGGGGTTTACAATCACTTTAAGCTAGCAATGCATGGCCAAATCTTAATGATATTTAGTATCTATGTTCCACCCATCTCTTAACATTGACTTTCTAGACAAAATTACCCTTAAGGCCGTGGAAATTAACGATGATCCCCGCCTACTACTTGAAAACTTAAAGGAGGACTGAGTGATCGGCAGTGTTTGATCGCTCGCTCGGTACTCAGTGTAGAGGCGCCGGGGGACAGATGCAGCATCAGTCCGATGCTGCATCCACCTAGGTAAGTATAATTGGGGGGGGGGATCCTTTACTTCTCTTTTAAAGACAGTCTCTTATTTCTACATGAATTGCTAGGGCAAATTAGGGAGACATAATGGTGGTTTTGTTGACTGGATGAACAAATTTATCTTTACTGATGTGTGAAGAAATAGACATCCGAAGATTTGCATTTATATGGTTTTCTTCACCGACAGCCTTCTGCTCCTAATGAATGAGGTGACATCTAAGGTTATCAGTGGTGTACCCCAAGGTTCAGTGTTGGGACCCTTACTTTTTAATACCTTTATAAATGATATTGGGTCTGGGATCAAAAGTAACATTTCTGTCTTTGCAGATGACACCAAGCTATGCAGTGGAATAATGTCCTTACAGGATGTCTCTAATTTACAAGCCAACCTCAATGCACTGTCTAATTGGGCGACTATGTGGCAGATGAGGTTTAATGTTGATAAATGTAAAGTTATGCACTTGGGGGCTAAGAATATGCATGCCTCATACATGCTAGGGGGAGTACAACTGGGGGGATCCGTAGTGGAGAAGGATCTGGTGGTTTTGGTAGATCACAAGCTCAATAATAGCATGCAATGCCAAGCTGCGTTTTCCAAAGCGAGCAAAGTCCTTTCTTGTATTAAGAGAGGTATGGACTCCAGAGAGAGAGATATCATTTTGCCCCTGTTCAAATCATTAGTAAGACCTCATCTGGAATATGCAGTTCAGTTTTGGGCACCAGTTCTCAAAAAGGATATCGAGGAACTGGAGAAAGTGCAGAGAAGTGCAAACAAACTGATAAGAGGCATAGAGGAATGATTAGAGGCACTGAATTTATTCACTCTTGAGAAGAGGAGAATAAGGGGGAATATAATCAACATGTTCAAATATATAAGGGGTCCATATAGTGAACTTGGTGTTGAGTTATTCACTTTACGGTCAACACAGAGGACAAGGGGGCACTCTTTACGTCTAGAGGAAAAGAGATTTCATCTCCAAATACGGAAAGGTTTCTTCACAGTAAGAGCTGTGAAAATGTGGAATAGACTCCCTACAGAGGTGGTTCTGGCTAGCTCAGTAGAAAAGCCTGGATACTTTCCTAAATGTACATAATATAACTGGGTACTAACATTTATAGGTAAAGTTGATCCAGGGAAAATCCGATTGCCTCTTAGGGGATCAGGAAGGGATTTTTTCCCCTGCTGTAGCAGATTGTAGCATGCTCTGCTGTTTTTCTTTTTGCCTTCCTCTGGATCAACTGTGGGTATAGAATTAGGTATATTGGATTGTACGATATTTTTTCTTTTATTTTTTTATTTTTTTTATGGTTGAACTGGATGGACTTGTTTCTTTTTTCAGCCTAGCTAACTATGTAACTATCTCTCCAGGGGAATTTTCAGACCATGCACCTTTCATGGTAGAATTTTTTTAACACTGTCTTTGTGTTCCCTGCTTATGGAGATTGCAATCGTTGTGGTTCAATGGCACAATTGTAATCAACCACTACTCTCAAGCCATCACAGATTACTGGATAGATATCTCTTTGTCTCCTTGCAGGGGTCCATTTGTAAGGCTTTAAGGCCACCCTATGGAAATCATTTATGTCTGTTATTGGTACTTCAAGAAATAATGCAAAAGCACTAATTGCCACTACTTAAAAAGCAAATATTCAAGCTGAAAACTACCAAATCCTGAGCCTCATAAAGGAATTACAGAAATCTGGTACCTTTTAAATGGGCCCAACCTCAAATCTGATATTTGGGGACTAACTTAACTCCCTCTCTGAAAGGAATCTTCACTGTCAATTTTCCCAGATGCTAACCAAAATACAGCAGGTCCTACGTCAATGGTCCACTAAATACTTCTCGTGGTTTGCCCAAAATAATGTTCTCAAGATGAATGTCCTGTGCCTACTTTATTTGTTACAGACGCTACCCATTAGGATACCTAAAGCCTTTCTTAAGCAAACTCATGAACACATACACTTCCCGACTAACGCCAAAGATAGATCACTGCAACTTTTCCCCAGGCCGGACAGATAAACCATTTCAACTTTTGACTGCAACAAACCAATCTAATTTTGAGGCTTTCCTTTCTGCGATGTGTATTAAATCTCTGCAACAACTTTAAAACCTGACTGATTCCCCCTCTTCCCTTCTGAAGCGCACTGCAGCATCAGCATTTCCTTTCAAGCCTTGGGAGACCACCTTCCCTACTGCCTCCTCTCACTAGCTTTGAAAAGCTATGCATGTCATCCTCCCCAATTAGAGAGGACCTATCCATGGCATATAGGATGCTTGCCCTTTTTGCTGCCGACCAGACCCTACCTTATATGTCTAGATGGGCACCTGGCCTGGGCTCTAGCCCATCGGACCAACAAAGGAGCTTATTATTCAATTCACTCATACCGCATCCATCTCCAATGCCATACAAGAAACTAGTTTAAAATAAATTTGTCCCATTGGCACAAGGTTCCTCGTCTCTTCACAGGATCTTGCCTCAAATCTTCCCCAAGTGTTGGAGATGCATAACTCAAGAAGGCACTTGGCACTTACCTCCATATCTTTTGGACCTGCACGAATTTACAAAAAGTTTGGACACAGGCCCGTGAACTGATCTATAAATTAACTGATGTGCAACTAGGGGAAGACCCTTCACCTAGCTCCCATGTCATCCAAAACATACAAATGCTCTCTTGCTATTTATCTGGTTAATGCAGCCAAGGCCCATATTTCTTTATTCTGGAAGCAGATGATACCAACCCCCTTAAGGGTTTGGCTTTGAAAAAATCAGGAAATCTCCTCTAAGCATGGCTCCACCCCAGGCCCTATCAGGGGAACCTATATTAACCTGTGCACTGCAAGCCAGTGGTGCTGATCAACCATTGTGTATCCATGGTGTGTTCGGCTTCCTGGTTCCTGCTTGCCGTGTGCTTTTTTTGTCTCCGTTACCGACCTTGGCGTGTTCTCAACGATTCCTGTCTGCTTGTGACCTTGACCCTTTGGCATGTCCCCGACCATCCCTGTCTGCCTGTGACCCTGAACCTTTGGCCTGTACTCTGTTGTTCCTGTCTGCTAGTTACCCTGACCTATGCCTTATCCCCTTACTATCCTTGTCGTTCCAGCCTGCTGCTTCCTTCTCCTGTAGTCTACTGTGAGCGTGAGCTGTGAGACCCTGGGGGTCGCGACCTGGAGCCAGACTGAAGCGAAGTCCATCCTCACCACTAGAGGCTCTGGCGAACACCTGCTGGCTCTTAGACTCTGCGCCCTGGGGAATCTATGCTCTAGCTCCCACTGGGATCTGTGTTAGTGATCCAGTAGACCTGTGTCCTGAATCTCCCTGGGTACAATCCGCAGCAGTCAGTCCTAAGGTCCACTACCTAGCGGTGCAGTTCCGATTCCTACTGAGTGCACCTGTCACCTGGTCTCAGGTGACCTGACAAGAACAATTCTGTAAAACTTGGTTCTATTGGTTTGACTATACCTTCTCTACAAATTACCCTACTGATTTATTTAGTTTGTTGACTGCCTCCCTTGGATGTGGGGGCGCTTGGGTCCTGTGGACCTGGGAACTGACCGGCCACCCTCAGTCTCTGTTTAGCCAAAACACTGGAGACCCACCAAGCAGGTCACCACATTGGGTACCTGCCGTCCCCTCCCCCCTTACAGTTTCTTCTTTTAAATTTTTTTTGGGAATAGAGGAACTCTGCCACTCCATGGAGGCATGAGGCTGACTCTGTTCTTTTAGGTTGATTGTATGATATCCCCACTATGTGGCCACTCTTAGGATACTCAGTGGAGCACGCCCCCCTCACATATTCAACCTGGTAATATGTCACTGCACCCACACGCCCAACATCTAAATTCAAGCTTGTCAAAGCTGCTGGCTTTACAACTCCTGCCTTTCTGTCTTGTGGATTCTGCCACCTTCCGTTACTTTGCAAAATGTGATGTACTACAATGGCAGGTTCCCAGTCACTATTTTTTTGCACGTAAGGTCATTCCTGCTCTGTACCATCACTTGGAAGGCAATGTTATGGCATCATTGGACAAGGCAGTAAGCAGCAAGGTCAACGTTACTGTAGAACAATACGTATAGGCCTAAACTGAGGAAAAAAACGTTTTTTTATATATTTTTGGGGGATATTTATTATAGCAAAAAGTAAAAAAATATAGCTTTTTTTTTTCAAAATTGACGCTCTTTTTTTGTTTATCGCACAAAAAATTAAAACCACAGAGGTGATCAAATACCACCAAAAGAAAGCTCTATTTGTGGGAAAAAAAGGACGTCAATTTTGTTTGGGAACCAAGTTGCACGACCGCGCAATTGTCAGTTAAATCTACGCAGTGCCGAATCGCAAAAAGTGCTCTGGTCTTTGGCCAGCCAAATGGTCCGGGGCTTAATGCAGTCATCAACATTACACAAACAAAATATATTTATAATACGTAATCACAGCACTTAGAAGGCAAAATTCCACACAGGGAAGCAATAATCACTGTCTAGTGGTCTAACACTCTCATCGGAGGGATGTAGACTAACTGGGGATTTGACGACTGGTGTTGGGGCTTCCACAGAAAAAACAGAAGAAGAGCACAGACAATTCTGGTGTAGCCACTTGAGTCCAACTTCCTTTTTTAAAATGTCAAACTATGAAAGGTTGTTGATTCCATGCAAATACTATTTGCTTCAAGTTTGCTGCCACAAGTGTGCAACACCCTATATCTTGGCCTATGCTTGTGCTCCAGCACTGTAAAGGTGCCACAAAATGCTTCCAGCGTTTCAGCTGCCAAATTTATATTTGTTGCAGGGTAAATCCTTTGTCCTGCCTTTGAAGTTTGTAGAGAAATTCCTACAGGCCATACACTTCATTTAAAATATACAACACTCTAGAAATGTGTCTGCTTGATCAATAGACTTTAATTATGAATTAATTATTTCTAAATCTGCAAGATCCAATACAGGGCATTCATCTCTTGACAGTAAGAGCAGAATATTTTGTCATTAAGACCTAACCTTTTGCCATTTTTTTTACATTATTTTGTTCTGGATAGGGTGGTGAAGAGCTCACATTTCTGTCATATTTAAATTTCTGACTGTGACCCCATAAGGAAGATTTTCCACCGCTTCTTGCCTCTGTGAGGTCTGTAAAAAAATGGAAGGTGCAAGACAAGAAAGCGCTGACATCAATGCAATAACTGTCAGAACATCTAACCCTAATGTCCTATACACACGATCGGACATTGATCTGACTTTCCGACAACAAAATCCATGTATTTTTTCTGACGGATGTTGTCTCAAACTTGTCTTGCATACACACGGTCACACAAAGTTGGTCGGAAGTTCAATAGCCAGTGCGGCTCTTCTGCTTGATTCCGAGCATGCGTGGAACTTTGTGCGTCGGAATTGTGTACACGCGATTGGAATTTCCGACAAAGGATTTTGTTGTCGGAAAATTTGAGATCCAGATCTCAAATTTTGTGTGACAGAAATTCCATTGTAAAATGTCCGATGGAGCCTACACACGGTCGGAATTTCCGACAAAAAGCTCAGATCGAACATTTTCCAGCGGAAAATCCGACTGTGTGTACGGGGCATTACACTATTAAAAATGTGGTTTGGTTTTTGTCTATGTCCACATTGGAGAGATTTCCCATCACTTCCTGTCTTGGCAGAGAGTAGGAGTAAATCTCCCCAATAGGACATTTATAGAATTTATGTCAAAAGTTTAAAGCTTTTACTCCAAAACAAATGCAATATGATATGTCTATCCATTATTTTGGGTACATCAAGGGTGTCACCTTGATAAAGAGCGCCTTTGTGGCCCTGAAAAGGTTGAGGTTTTTACTCCTAAACAAACATCATATGGCCAAATGCATGTGCTGGCCTTTACTTTATTTTTTATCTCCCCAATAGGAACACAGGTAGTAGTTAAGACTTGATATATTGGACTGATTGGACTTTAAGTTAAAAAAAGACCATTACAGTTTGTTGAACAGTGAAACACTTGTATAATAGTGCTTTAGGCTAAGCAATCAAGCTTAGCACTGAGAGTTATTCCCCAAATCACTGAAATATAAAACTACGATACTGCAAATAAAAGCTTTCACTAGACCAGTGATGGCGAACCTTTGGCAGCCCAGATGTTTTGGAACTACATTTCCCATGATGCTCATGCACTCTGCAGTATAGTCGAGCATCATGGGAAATGTTGTTCCAAAACATCTGGGGTGCCAAGGTTCGCCATCACTGCACTAGACCCTGACTTAGGCCCCTTTCACACTGGGGCGGTTTTCAGGCGGTACAGTGCTAAAAATAGCGCCTGTATACCGCCTGAAAAAAACGGCCCCATTCACTCCAGTGTGAAAGCCGGCGGGCTTTCACACTGGAGCGGTGCGCTAGCAGGACCGCAACAAAAGTCCTGCTAGCAGCATCTTTGGAGCGGTGAAGGAGCGGTGTATTTACCGCTCCTATACCGCTCCTTCCCATTGAAATCAATGGGAAACCGCGGGGATACCGCCCGCAAACCGCCGCTGCAGCGGCGCTTTGCGGAGGTTTTTAACCCTTTTGCGGCCGCTAGCGGGGGTTAAAACCACCCCGCTAGCGGCCGCATACCGCGGGTAAAACGATGGTAAAGCAGCGCTAAATATAGCGCTGCTTTACCGTCGCCGCCCCGCACCGCCCCAGTGTGAAGCCAGCCGGAGGGTACATACTCTCAGTGTAAAATGTCTCATACTGTTCCTCTGACTCAGGTCAACATACAGTGTTTGTGTTTGCTACAATGGCAATCATTAGTTTCTACAGCACCTTATAGAACAAGATCATAATCAATAAAATGTGCCATGAGAATTTGCTGACCATGTCTGACTCTAAAGCCTAGTACACACATTCCAAATGTCAACATGTGTATGGCAGCCAGTCTGACAAAAGCCGGCTTCTGTCAAAGGCTCATGACCAAAGGTCTGCTGGCCGGCCAATGTCTAAGAGTGCAGACAGGCAATGTTCTGGCGGGGGACATGTGATTATGTATATAGTACGTAATCACAGCACTTAGAAGGCAAAATTCCACACAGGGAAGCGATAATCACTGTCTAGTGGTCTAACACTCTCATTGGAGGGATGTGGGCTAACTGGGGATTGGACAACTGGTGTTGGGGCTTCCACAGAAAAAACAGAAGAGCACAGACAATTCTGGTGTAGCCACTTCAGTCCAACTTCCTTTTTTTAAAATGTCAAACTATGAATGAGAACGTAGAATAAGGACGTTCATAGCCAGTAGCCAATAGCTGCCCTAGCGTCGGTTTTAGTCCTTCGGACTAGCACACAGAGGACCGGACTTTTCGACCGGACTCCAGTCCGGCGGACAAATTTGAAGCCAGTCTTATTTCTAGGTCTGCCGGACTTTTGGGAAGAAAAAGTCTGCTGGAGCCCACACACGATCGAATTGTCCGACGGACTCTGTTCGATCGTGTGTACGCGGCATTACTCTAAATTCTGACTCTGACACTTAACTCTGATTCTGGTCTCTGATACCTGACTCTGACCCCTGACTCTAATGCACGTACACACTCTCGGATATTCGGCCAGCAAAAGACCGATGAGAGCTTTTGGTCGGAAAATGCGACCGTGTGTATGCTCCATCGGACTTTTGCTGGCCGAATTCCAGCCAGCAAAAGATTGAGAGCATGTTCTCAATTTTTCAGTCGGAAAAAGTTCCAATCGGAAATTCCGATTGTCTGTAGCAATTCCGACGCGCAAAATTCCTACGAATGCTTGGAAACAATTCGACGCATGCTCGGAAGCATTGAACTTAATTTTCTCAGCTCGTCGTAGTTTTGTACGTCACCACGTTCTTGGCAGTTGAAAGTTCAGCGAACTTTGGTGTGACCATGTGTATGCAAGCCAAGCTTGAGCGGAAATTCCGTCGGAAAAACCATCCATGATTTTTCTGATGGAAAATCCGCTCCTGTGTACGCGGTATAAAACTTAAATTTGCACTCCTGACTCTGAAATATGGCTTTGACTCCTGATTCTGAAACCCTGCTCTGAAATGGACTCTGACTGCTGCCTCTGATACTTGACTCTAAAACCTGATTCTGACACTTGACCTGATTTTCTCCCTGATAGCCCCCGCAACTTTACACGTGGTCAGATTTTCCGTCGGGAAATGTTTGATGTGAGCTTCTTGTCGGAAAGTCCGACCGTGTGCATGCTCCATCGAACATTTGCTGTCGGACTTTCCGCCAACGAATGTTTCAGAGCAGGTTCTCAAATTTTCCGACAACAAAACTTTTTGTCGGAAAGTCCGATCGTGTGTGCACAAATTCATTGCAAAAAAGTTCACGCATGCCCGTAATCAAGCAGAAGAGCCGCACTGGCTATTGAACTTCCTTTTTCTCGGCTCATCGTATGTGTTGTACGTCACCGCGTTCTCACGTTCAGAATTTTGGGCCAACATCTGTGTGACCGCGTGTATGCAAGACAAGTTTGAGCCAACATCCTTTGGAAAAAAAGCCAGGATTTTGTTGTCGAAAAATCCGATCGTATGTACGGGGGCATAAAGCTAAACTCTGACACTTGACTCTGCCGCTAATACTTGATTTCGACTTGTGACTAACACATCTATCTGATGCTTCACTCTGACAGCTAAAATTATTCAGTAATTAATCCGGGTCCTTCAAATATTTACCTTTGGATAACTGCATTGCATTCATTAAATCTAGCGTTGCTCTCCGTGTGAGAACTACTCTTCTTGACCTTTCCATATTTTAATTAGGAGTACATTTTTGGAGTATATTTGAAAATAAGGATTGTGATTACTCTGTCATGTTTTACTCTTAGCATGTCAAATTTCCTGAACATTTTGTTTGGAATATATCAAAGAGATGTGTTTCCTTTTAAGATTGTGATGGCTGTGTACTGCATTTATGTTTTATTGACCTTTTACTGTATTTAAGAGAGAATTCTGACATAAAGCTTCAAAAGCTGCTTACAGTTGAATCTCTTTCATCTTATAAAACAGTTCTTACTGAACCTTTGCCAGTCTTTACATAGTAATCCACGAATTGTCATCTGGCTACACTGCAAAAAGAATTTTAAGGAAGTAAAAAAGTGCACACCACCTTGATAATCAGAAAATACCAGTACTCATATGACGTTTACATTCCCTAATGCTTTTAAATACTTTAAACATAAAACCTAATTTTATGCATCAAAATTTTAGAAAATGCATTGGCGTTTATAGATACTGGTTAAGGAGAATTACTGGCCAGCTATTTTATTTTTTGCACAGAAAATACCACATTTGGCCATTAGATGGAGCAAACTATTATAGGAATTTCCTAGAAAACTTCACCCCATCTTGTGTCCAAATGCAGTATTACACACTTAAATCGGTAGTAAACGCCGCTTTTGAACTTGTAGCTACAGGTAAGCCTATAATAAGGCTTACCTGTAGGTCCAGTGAATATCTCCTAAACCTGCAGAGTTTAGGAGATAGTAACACTGGAAGCAGCTGGTGACGTTACTAGTGTATGCACACTGTGCTTTGAATTAAGAGCACATGGAGTATGCCATCAATTCTGAGCACTGTGCAGATGGCGTGATTCCTGTGAATCCTCTGACAGTAGTGACCCAACCCAGTGGGTTGAATAAAGCCTATTGTTATCCCATTTGCAGAGAACAAATGCACATGCATTTTCATTGGATGAATGGTTATGTACATTCTTTAAAATTCAACCCCATCAAGGCCCCTTTCAGACGAGGCGGACTCCGCTTGCACGGAGTCCGCCTCTGTCCGCCGGCTCAGCGGGAGATCTGTCCGTTGATCTCCGCTGAGCCGGCGGATGACAAGTCCCTCTCCGTTCACTGAGCGGGGAGGGGCTTGCGAGCGCCGCTGATCTCTATGGAGAGATCGGATGAAAATGGACAGTGTGTCCGTTTTCATCCGATCTCACCCGATCCGATCCGCCAGCGACGGATCTGGGCGTGTGGCCATCCGTCTACTTTTGGCCGATCGGACCGGGTCGGATGCCGGCGGACATGTCTCCGCTGACATCCGACGCTCCATAGAGTAACAAAACTGACAGGCGGATCTGAATGGCCCGTCCGTGTGAAAGGGGGCCTAAGTGGCATACAGCAAATGTTTCATACATACATGCAGTGCAGAGTTCCCACACTCGTCCACTACAGATAGTAATGACTATACTGCTTGACTTTTCATAAATGTGCAACAACCTGCAATGCAAAACTCTCTTTCCTGACATGCCCAGTCTATTTTCAGAACATTTTATAGTGGTAGTAAACCATAAAAATAAAATTGTGCCCCTGCAGGTAATGCATGCTAGCACATTATGACAGACCTATCTTAGGTTGAAGCCCTCCAGCAGCCTTCTGTCACCTCTGACAGGGCTTCCATCTTCACCTGGTCTTCCTTCTGGGTTTTCGGGCTCCGTCCATTTGAATGGCTGACCTGTGATGATGTGACGCCCCTGCGCATGCGTGCAGGAGTCACGACCGCGGCACAGCTCTATTAATGGACAGCATATGCATGCACGTGTGATGTCACTGGCTGCTACTAAATTAAAGATCTCTTAAACTGTGCACATTTAGCAGATCTTTAGGCCTCTTTCACACGGGCGGCTGTTCTGCCACTGGTAAAAGCATGTTTTGTTACTTTGAAATTTCAAGACTCCAGGCACAGCGATCACTTGCAGTTGTACATTGCGATTAGCAGTGATTATGTGCGTTTACATGCGGCTGCGTTTAGCTGCCGTGGAACATTCTTGCCATTTCTGATGTGCTTCCTATTGTTTTTCTTTCCTTGTTGCCACAGCTATCTGCAGGTGAAAATCATACACTGCGATTACCTGCGGTTATGTACAGATAGCTGCGATAAATCAGTCCTGGACACAGTCAAATTTTTTTTTTTTCGAACCGTACAAAACCGCATGTAACGAAACCGTAGCGAAATGCAGTGTTTGAATGGGACCACAGGAAAGCATTGTCTGAGTTTAGGTGTGGTAGATAACTTCATCTATCTGCAGCTAAAAGCTGAATTCTATCCGCCCGTGTGAAAGGGGCCTAATGCTGTGTACACACGGCCAGACTTGCCGATGGACTAAACTCTGTCTGCATTTCCGACGGAAAGATTTAGAACATGTTCCATATCTAAGTCCGTCGGAAATGCCGGCAGAAAAAGTCAGATGGGGCATACACACGGTCGGAATGTCCGATGAAAAGCTCCCATTGGACTTTTTCTGACGGAAAGTCCGGCCGTGTGTACGTGCCATTACTGTACCTACAGGTAAGCCTTATTATAGGCTTAACTAAATAAAAAGCAGAGTGCTACTGCTTTAAAGCTAATGAAAAATGCCACAAATCCAGACTATACATGCAGAATTGTGGGGTGAATTCATTGTCATTTATACCCCTTGCCAGAATAAGCAGTTCACACACTTGTCTTTTGCAAATGCACCATAGATAAATGCATTCCAGTGCCAGAAAGCAGTGAGCCTCAGTTGCTAGAAACATGATAAAATGACTACTTAGGATTTCCTTATAAACTAGCAAAAGATCCCTTTCATAAAACTAGTAATTGGACTGGTTGCTATATGTAGAAAACACAATTCTCTGGTAAAGAGAATCTGTCCTAACCCCCCCACCTCCCCGATCTCTTTCATAAAAAGAGTAATTGGACTGGTTACTATATATAGAAAACACAATTCTTCTTAAAAGAGAATCCTAACCCCCCCCTCACTAGCCCCCACTCCTGCTGTTACCCTGCTGGAAGCGCATTCCACCCCCCCCCCCCCCCCCAATGCTTAAACCACCTCAACTTTTCCTCTTCTGTAACACATATGCTATTGTTAGTGCTAGATAGTTTGTCAGCCCTCAAAACAGTTACCATTCTTTAACAGCTTCCCAAAAAAAAAGAAAAAAAGAAGAAAATGACAATGTTGCTAAGCTGAGAGTTTGCAGTTCTATTTCTTGAACAAGGCTGCCATCTTCTGGACAAAAGGCATCATAATGCAATTGCAATGGCTCTTTGAACAACCAAAATGTTATAAAAGATACCATATATGAAGGCTGTCATGTCATTTCATGAATAGTTGTTATGCTGGCTTCAATTTACAGAAATTCAGCACAAAGGCATAACTAAAGAAAATCAAAATATTTTTGAAGTAGGATTTTATTATTTTCTAATCAAGAGATTTATAAAGTGTGCTAGATTTTATTACTTTACTTTAGCATTTTATATACAACTATAAAGATCAGACCAAAATGAGGGAAAAATGAGGAGGAATGAGGGACAGAGGGACATTGCTCCAAATCAGGGACAGTCCCTCGAAATCAGGGGCAGTTGGGAGCTATGACATACTTATATTTGGATTTCTACACTAAAAGGACAGAGTGGATTCACTAAGATGTAGCAGTTACCTTATTTGTGTTTAATATTTGGTCATGGATACCATATGTAGCCATGCCCCCCATAGGAGTTGCTGAAAGTAGTGGTTCACCTGTCACCCTACCCAGCCAGACAGCCATCCATCGGTCACTCAGAGACATAGACCAGTCCATTGCTTTGTTTTTTATTTTTTATTTTGAGGGTATTTAACTTGGATAGGAATTTGGGAATTATGGGATGCCCAGAAAATTCAGTGCGAACTTGCTTAGGACTCCTATATACACTCCTGTATATACACTTCTCTCTTCTCTCCAGCATAACCGTTCCTCCTCCAGCACTTTCCTTGCTGCAGAATGCTACTCCTCCAGACTAGCTAGCACCACATGGGCAGGCCTGACATTACTTCAGCCAGGCATCAATGAACTGCCTTTTGTGGGCAAGGACCACTGGCCCTTGTGGTGTAGAATAGTTCAGGTGCTAGCAGTCCTCTATTCAGCTACCACTTCCAGCTCTCTTCAGGCCCATCTGAAACTGCAATCTCCCAGTTCTCTCAGACATGCCTCCCCAGTCCTCCCGACTGTGCTCACTCACCAGCCCTCCTGGCTGCGACCAGTTGTCCTCCCTGGAGGCTCTTAGAAGTGTTCTCTCCCGCTGTCCTATTTTTGTAAAACAAAAGAAAAGACAAGAGCTCAAAACCCCATAGTGTAGTATATTAAGTAGAAAGCATTTATAAAATTGCATTCACAAAAAATTGCATGTGCTAGGCATAACAGTCTGGGTCGCCTGGAAGCTGGGAATGATAAAGTGTGAACCAGGACCTGTTCTAAGATGGCCCCCAGCAGAGCCTAAGGAACACCGCTCCGAACACGCGCACCGCTCACTGACCCTGTACCCAGTAGTGACATCATCTCTGAATGTCTCCATGCATCGCTGAGTACCATCAAGCCCTCTGGAAGCACTGGGAGCCACCATCGCTGCCAGATTGAATGCAGCTTCAGCAAGCCACAGATACCTAGCACCATCCTGGGACAGAGCTGATGCTCCACTATCAAAATGTTGTTTTTTATTGCTCGCTTGTGAGTGTTATTCATACCTTTTATACATTAAATTGTTATACTGCTACACTTAGAAGGCGCTGCTTCTCGTCTCCCAAATGTTTCAGAGTCTCTTCTAGCTTTTTTCAGCCGGCAGCCTCTAAGGACAGCTTCTTTGTCATCCTCAGGTGGACTTATTATAACAGACTTGATTATACTGCCCTATTGAGTGACTTAGTCACAACCATTTTAGTAACATCATCTCATAGCCTTATCCTGAGTGCGCCATATAACCATAATTGTTTGTAGGGTATGAAAGCGCACATGTGATGGAATAAAGCCACTATCGCTGAAGGAACACTGTCCCTGATGCACAACCCCAGAAATGGAGGCCGCCCAATGTGGCTGATGATCACATGCATAGTAGGATACTGGAACGAAGCTTCAAGCTTCTTCCTTAGCCCCAGGACAGGACATCAGTGACAGTGTTTCTTCAGTGACAGCAGCTTTATTCCATCACATGTATGCTCTCATACCCCAGCCAGTGGCCAAAACAGGGGTTCTGGTTCACACTTCATCATTCCCGTCTTCCAGATGACTCAGACTGTTATGCCTAGCACATACCATTTTTTTGTGAGTGCAATTTTATCCATTTAAAAAATGCTTTCTGCTTAATATAATACACTATAGGGTTTTGAGCTTTTGTCTTTTCTTTTACAGCTATTCAAGAGGGCACCCACTCTAGTCCAAGAGCAGCACCCCCATAGATCATTGCAGATTAGCTTTTGGGCTACCCACGTTATTTTCTTTCATGCTAGGTCCTCACTTAATCAATCTATTAACCTCAGGATTGTATGTAGCATATGGCTGGTATTGCTTTCTTTTATCATTATTATTGTCTTTTTAATTATTTTTATCTTTGTTGGTTTGGTCAAGAGCTGCTCGATGCTTTTGGAGGATAAATTAGACTGGTGCTGATCGCTGTATTTTCTTTTTTTCTTTGGTTCCTCCATAGCTCAATCAATTTAGTTATATCACCGTTGGAACATGTTACATGTTCCCTTCATATTTAAGGTGGAACATGCAGCATGTACCAGCTCCTGCCCCTCTCCCTCCCTGCTTTCAGGGGTTCTTCTCCCCACGCACACTGTCACTTTTTAAAAATAGTGCAGATTCCTGTGAATGAATAAACTACAAGTACCTTCTTCCACTGTGGCAGACTGACTTGTAGTTTTGAGTGAACTGTGGGCGTGCTGATCAGCACACCTATAGTTCATTCACACTGCCTATAGCTCTGCAAATGACAGCCTTTACAGAAGTACAGGTAACAGAGCTGTAGGCAGTGTGTGCAGGAGCCTGACACTGCACCCGCAATCCGCTGACTGTGAGTGCAATAGTGTGCAGGCTCGTGTTTTAAAAATGAATAAATGCTGATTTTTTTATCTACAAAAATATGTGCATTTGTTATTTTTTTATGTACAGGTATACTTAGCCTTTAAGGAGCCTAACATTAAGAACCTTCATCAGGGTTAATCTGCTAATGTAGCTGTTTATAGCAGTTCTGACGCCCTGAGTGCAGTCAGAACACTCTGACACTGTTTGACAACTTATTATAACATCACTCTGTCATATATGTAGCCCACCTTTCAAGCTGCTTCCATTTGCAATATGATGCATGTGCAGTGTTTTTTTTTTTTTGTCAAAAGGGCATGTCCCAGGATCTTGTCTTGCATACTAACGGTACACAATTGTCGTGCAACAAACGCGAACGTAGTAACTTACTACAAGGAATTTCAGCTCTTGAGCTCCACCCTTTGGGTCCCTTCTGCTAATTTCATGTTTGGTGAGCATCGATTCCGAGCATGCGTGTTTGTATTTTCAACTTTTGTGGGACGGATTTGTGTACTAACCATATGAAAATCAGACAACATACCGTTATCCTCCCAAAATTTACTAGCCTGCCATCCAACATTTGCTGGCCGAAAGTTGGACAACAATTGTCAAAAGGAGTGTACTAACGGTCAGATTTTAGGACAACAGTCTGTCAGACAATCCCCTGCCAACAATTGCATTGTGTGTACGAGGCTTAAGTCTCTATTGGAGAGAGTTGCTCTTATTTCCTATAGCAGAGACAGTGGTCAATACTGACAGTGCAAAGCTTTATATATCAACATTTTATCAGACCAGGCACAGATTTACAAAGCCTGCCAAACAATAATGACTGTTCGTGAATTTATCTGGCATAGCAGTGCTCTGTCTAATAATAAGGATAGAATATCAGTCTGTAAATGAGGGCAGTATCAATGTCAACATTATATACTGTATGTAATAGGAATGCAGCTATAGCTGTTCATTATTTCACATTACCACTATAATTTATCATGAAATTAGACTGCAGGCTTGTGGACTACCAGATAAGTATCACTGGTCTATGTTTCGACTATAACGAGTATGACAAAAAGATATGTTCATAGAAAAGTGTAAGTTGCAGAAAAAAGTCAGGTTATTAGAGAAAAGTAAGGTCTCTCAGGCTGTCAGACGTTGTTGGCTGAAGTAATTTACTGCTCCAATTATTTGAAGCTTTTAAATCAATTGCCAACCTTAGTCAATTATCCCACTGCCCCAATTAATTAATTCACTACCCTAATCACTACTTCAATTAATTATTTGCATAATTTAATGCATCTTGTTAAGCCTCCCTTGCTCTGATTTTCTAGCTACCCTCCACAACTCTACGTGCCCCCATATACCAAGTAAAAATTTGCGATATTGGTGTAGGGCTCCAGCAGAAATTTTGACCTATGCTGGCAATACTACTTCTGCAGGACCCTCTTACCGCTTCCTCCTGACCACCATTTTTACTATGTTGCTACAGCTGTTATTAAAAAAGCGTCCCAAGGAAGAACTGGTTTCTGTGTTTCAGCATCTTCTTTACTACCCTGCAGGGACTACACTGGGAAGTGAGGTGCTGCGTTCCCCATGGTACAGCTGTGGAGGGAAGTTTGGGGGTCAGTGCAGGACACAGTGCTGGCTTGCTATGCGTGCCCTGTGTTTGCTTATGTGAATAAATCTAATGGAGACAGTTGGAGTGTTACTGTAACTGTCACTGGACTCTGCAACAACTATCAACATTCAATGTGATACAATTGTAACATACCAGGTTTAGGTTGCTTACACCTCCTACCCAGCACCTTCTGCAGTTGGACGCAGGGTGTAGTAGGAAGAGAAGTGGCACAAGTACATGCAATAGGTCCAGACACAGCAGAAGATCAGAAGACCGCCTGGGAGCTGTTCTGCTGCTGAAGCTGCTTTTACCAGTTCTGCACAAGAAGCTGGTATGTAGGGTAGGCACATGAACTTGCAGGTGCAAAGAGATGAGCCAAATTCAGGATGAGCCAAGCCAGCAACAACAGGGCAGCCGGTTACCAAGACAGAAGCACAAGCAAGGTCAAAGTCCAGCCAGAGTCAAAAACAAGCAGGCAGCAGATGTACTAAGATAAGAACTGACAACCACTCTGCAAACTTCTCCTCAGTGTACTGTGCTTTAAATAGAATGATTGGCGCAAAATAGATGCAGGGCATGTATGCTCATTCACGCTAATGCACATTAGCATGAGCATGCATTGCTGTAACTCTGTGTATTGGGTATGTGCTGTATTATGTGCATGCACAGATATTCAGGTTATCCATTTTTACTGTGTTTTTTTTAAAATAACTCTATAAATAATTTGTTGAGATTCTGTTTGACCCATACACATTTTTTTTTGTAATCCTAATGAACAATGATCTTTTTAATATAATAAAACCTTGTTATTTATTTTTGCAGCATATAATTATCATATTTGTTTTATGTAATGTAATTTTCCACCAGAAAGAATTTCCAGTAGAGTGCTGATGTTTAATTCTAAAACACTGGCATATTATCACTCAGCTTGTGCTAAATGTTTAATTTGGCCAACTGCCATCCTGGCTCTATTAATCAATGAATTATGCATAAGGCATAACAACATTTAAAGTGGCAGTTTTGTAAATTGAATAGTTGCATGCACTAAAACATACCAAACCGGTTTAGGTGAAAGATACCAGTTAAATTTGATGCACACAGCTAGATAAACAGTTGAAATACATATATGGATGTTGTTTTGTCAGCCAAAAGAAATTGTAATTAATTGCAGCCAGTCTTGTGATCCAGGCACTCTGCCAATCTCCAGACAAAGCGAGGAAATATGATGACCTGGTGCCCTGCTCAACGGCCATATTACTTTGGTAGAAATTAAAAGTTTTCTTGGAAATGTCATGGCTGTCACAGTCTGGGATCAGGCTTGGTGGCCAGTGGCTGTAGCAGTAGAGAGGTTCAAGAGTAATCAGCTGGAAAATGTACAAGCAGACCTCCCTAGTGGACTACGTGGGCTCACCTGAGACGTGGGGTTTAAACACTAGCTGGTCTTTACCAGAGCTTCTGATGGTGTAGATGGCTTTTGCTGTGTGCTAATTCCAGGTCGCGGCCCTCTGTATTACCCATCGTGGAAAGAGCAAGCAGGGGTCAGGTTGAAGCAGATAAGGAAGAAGCAGAAGCATAGTTCATGTACATGCCAAAAGGTCAGTAATGAGTAGTAGCTGGATGGGTGTGTTGCCATGGCTATTTGTAGTGACTTTATAGCAATAATATGGAGTTTGATTTTTAAGCCCATGTGCTGTTTTGAGAATCTAAGGCTCTGCCCATATATATTCAAATGTACCAGTTGGACTGGTCTCAGAGGAAGCTCTTTACAGGAGCTGAGCAGAGGACAGGATGCGATATACAGGAAGTGTGGGGAAGGGGCATGGTATTTTGAAAGAATTATGTGGTGAAACAAAGGGGGTGTATTTTGGGAGAAAAAGGGGCAAGGCATGGCTGTGTCAAGTTGGAGGACTTTGGAGAGGTTTTGAGTTGGACTAAGGAATCATGAAGAACATTACATCTTGATTCCATCTCTAAGCTGAGTAACTGTTTAGTTTACTTATTACATTACTCATTGATTTTGCATGCAGTATTTCTAAAGTCTCCTGAAGAAGCCAGTGAAACATGTTGAGCTGAAGCTACTGCATATGTATTGTAGCCACATGAATTCTCTTGTGGTTTTATATGAAATTGTTATTTTTAATAATATATTTATAATAACATTTTGGATATTTTTATAATAATTGTGTTTGCTCCTGTACCTTTCTCTATACTGTACATATGCTAAGTTTTAAATTTCTCCTAAGGAATGTGGATGCACTAATTGGAAACATTTACAAAGCTAACATACTAGGATAGTGATATTTATTTTCAGAAAAGGGACAGTTATTTTCATGCTGAATCAAATACGATTTAGAAGTTACAGTCACATGGCTAAAGTAAAGATCCCTATCTTTGTGTCAAAATGAGCATATTGAGTTGAAATTCACCATTAGGCATGATCTACATTTTAATAAGGATGTGTGTGGTTGATCTTCTCATACAGTCATAACCCCTGATAAATCTAGATATAGGCATACTGTAAATAAAATATCCCTCCGCATACTTTGTGGCCTGTATGCTAATTCAAGCTGAGTCAGTGTGCAGCTGTGCATACATCTACCTCTGTGTAGAATAAACCTTACAACTTATGAAACGTTTTATCAGCCAGATGTTAATGTTTATACAGAAAACTAAGCTGAGCTTTTTATCTCAACAACTTGAAAGAAATCATCCTAGTAATACAGTTTTCTAGATTCTGGATTATCTAGCTTTTTTTATTGAAAGCGATATGGATTTGGGGGAATTGTAGAGCTGAATGATAATGCCTTTACTAAAAGCAGCAGCTGTTTTTATCATTATTTGTTCTATTTTGTCTATGCTTTGGCATATGGACTTTCCAATTTGTCTGACAAAAAAGGAAAAACAAAAAGATCTTGCACAGCTGTACAAGCTTCTCTCATTGCTCTAATTCCACTGCACACTGTGAGCTTCTCGCAGTATGCATTAGAAGCTGCAGCAAGTCAGATGGAGTCTGCCACATTCCTGGACTGGAGAATGTTCAGCATCCTCTAGCCCTTTCTTCCCCAGCTTTTCTGTCCCTGACCTGCTCCTTTCATTAATCGGATTTCAGTTGCTTTAAACATGGAGGCTCAGCGACAACTTTGTCCGACCGTGTGTGTGCAACCCAAGTTTCGGCCAAAATCCGTCGGAAAAAATCAGACGGATTTTGTTGTCGGAATGTCCGACCGTGTGTACAAGGCATAAGAGCCCTCAGTACAATTACAATGCTGAGCTCTCCTGCCTCTTAAAACTGCTACATACCTAACTTCAAGCTGACCACACATCTCCAAATGGCTTTGTATACAAGAACAGCCATGTTGGCCCAAATGCCAGGTTTTTCAGCTGACTAGAATTCAGGGGTTAATAAGAAGTCCTCTGTCATCCCATGGGGATCTGATATTTTCTGAAGATCAGTCATTTCTCTCCTTTTGAGTGCCTTCTCCCTTGCCGTGAAAATCTAAAGACAGGCATAATACAAAGAGAGAAAAAGGCTTTTTTTTTGTTGTTTAGTTACATTACTTTTACTTTTAACAAAAGAAAAAAAAAATGAAAGTGTCTGAAAATAATTGTGCATATAAAAATGATCAAACAGAAATAAAATGTTAAATTACAGCTGCATTTATAGACACAAATACTTGGATGACTGACAATACTAAAATGCGGTACAGAAATACTTGGTGCAGAAAATCTATATACTGTAATACATAACATAACAATGTAATCAGTACAGCAGCAATTTTCCTTCACCATAGGGAGAAAATGACATGAAGGAACCAGGTCACACTGTGATTGAAGTGCTGGGAACAGTAGGATCTTACCCATTTTTAAACAGTGAATGGCCCAGAATTTAAAATACTTATTTTTATGTTGTGAATTCGCAGCTTCATACCCACTTAAATGACATCTTGAATTTGCTGTTTATGACGCTGTGTTAATTGATAGTTCTAACTAGGTCCCATCGTGAGGCTACCACTTTGGCAGCAATTCCCAGAAAATTTACAGAAATACATTTGACACACACACACACATTGTTTTTTTAAAGGTAAAGAAGAGAACGGGGGTCTTTTTGACCCCAGCTCTCTCCATAAAGAGGACCTGTCATCCTTATTTCTATTACAGGGGATGTTTACATTCCTTGTAATAGGAATAAAAGTGGTCAAAAATAAATAAATTAAAGGGACAGTGTCAAAATAAAAAATAAAAGTAAAATAAATAAGAAAAAAAAAATGTAAAGTACCCCTATCCCCCTGTGCTTGTGCGCAGAAGCAAACACATACGTAAGTCATGCACGCCTATGTAAAGGGTGTTCTCACCATACATGTAGGGTATTGCCGCAAACTTTAGGCTGGCAGATAGACCTCCTCTGTAATTCTAACCAGGTAATCTTTAACCACTTTCAGACCGGACCATTTTGCTGGATTTAGACCAGAGCACTTTTTGCGATTCGGCACTGCGTCGCTTTAACTGACAATTGCGCGGTTGTGCGACGTGGCTCCCAAACAAAATTGGCGTCCTTTTTTTCCCACAAATAGAGCTTTCTTTTGGTGGTATTTGATCACCCCTGCGGTTTTTATTTTTTGCGCTATAAACAAAAAAAGAGCGACAATTTTGAAAAAAACTTTTTTGCTATAATAAATATCCCAAAAAATATATAAAAAAAACTTTTATTTTTCCTCAGTTTAGGCCGATACATATTCTTCTACATATTTTTGGTAAAAAAAAACGCAATAAGCGATTATTGATTGGTTTGCGCAAAAGTTATAGCGTTTACAAAATAGGGGATAGTTTTATGGCATTTTTATTAATAATAATTTTTTTTTTACTAGTAATGGTGGTGATCAGCGATTTTTATTGTGACTGCGACATTATGGCGGACACATCGGACATTTTTGACACATTTTTGGGACCATTGTCATTTATACAGCAATCAGTGCTATACAAATGCACTGATTCCTGTGTAAATGACACTGGCAGTGAAGGGGTTAACTAGGAGGTGGCAGTATAGGGGTTAAGTGTGTCCTAGGGGCGTGTTGCTAACTGTGGGGGGCGTGGCTGTGTTTTACTGATCACTGCTCCAATCACAGGGAGCAGAGATCAGAGTCACTTGTTGCTAGGCAGAATAGGGAGATGCTGTTTACATCGGCATCTCCCCATTCTTCCTCCCCGTGAGATTTATGGAGGTCCCGACCGGCGCGTGATGGCACCGCGGCAAATTCAAAGGGACGTACCTGTACTCCCTTATGCCTGTCCGTGCCATTCTGCCGACATACATCGCCGTGCGCCGGTCGGGAAGCGGTTAAAGGCATTTAAAACATCACCTATGTAGATTTTTAAGTACTGCAGTCTGTTGTCATTCCACAAGCGTGCACAATTTTTAAGTGTGACATGTTAGGTATCTATTTGCTCAGCGTAACATCATCTTTCACATTTTACAAAAAATGGGGGTATATATTGTGTTTTGTTTTTTTGTTGCCCTATGTAATGAATAAAGTTTAGTAACGTTAATGTGTAAAAAAAATAAAAAAATAAAGTTACACCCAGTACTTGGAACTTTTACCCCTAACAACTTGATAAAAAAAATAATGTTCTTTAGCAAGGAAAAAAATTCCACATTAATAATTCTGCCACCAAAATTAGTGTGTGCTGTAAGTTGCCTCCAGCATTGCTCCTGTTTCATCTTGCTGGAGGCTGACAATTTGCTGAAGCCCAGAGCCCCTGAGCAGCAGTAAATTACAGTGTAAATAAACAGTGTATTACTGGATTTTAAACATAATAGGCACTAATTTTGAATGTTTTACATAGCTATATATATGCAAAAGGGGCCAGCCCAAAGTGATCTAGCAGGAATACATTCTTCGGACTTTAAAGAATATGTTAACCCAACATTTCATATTCCTGATATGTGCCTGCTGTGCCATGTACTTGTATGAGAAAGTATCCTATTCGCTTTGTATTGCTTTCTTTGTTTGAAATCCCTGGTGTTCCTGCCAGTCCCTCTGCTTTCCTATTAAAAACTGACCACATTAGGCATAAGAGCACAGCAAGGTCAGTTCTCTAGCTGTGCTGAGAACTCAGTCTGTTCTCCTCCAATTCTCAAACTTGTCCTGACACCCCCTATCCCCCCCCCCCCCCACACACACACACACAGCCTTTTAGGGTTCATTACACTGGGTTTAAAAAGACACCAGTTCCCTTAGCAGAAAAAAAAAACACTTATATAGAGCAATTTTGTACAGAAGTTTAGGAGAGTTCAGTGGCTGCCCCCCTTTTTGATTTTTTACTTTTTGCTATAATAAATACCCCCAATAATTAAATATTTTAGGCCAATATGTATTCTTCTACATATTCTTGGTAAAAAGAAATTGCAATAAGCGTATATTGATTGGTTTGCGCAAACGTTATAGCGTCTACAAAATAGGGGATAGATTTATGGCATTTTTATTATTTTCTTATTTATTTATTTTTTTAATAGTAATGGTGGTGATCTGTGATTTTTGCATTGAAGATACCGATCAACTATTTATGTTCATCACCAGTTCACGTTTTATGTCAGTTGTTTGCACTCTACTGCACATTATTGATTGATCTAGGATTGATCCTATATCTTTAGTTCTTTTTTGAGGTGTATGCACCCCTCTATCACTGTTATCGAGCTGCTAATTATTTATTGAAGATCCTGATTTATTGTTATCCTGTTCTGACACTTGCTCACCTTATTGCACTCCATTGCACTTTACTCCCCTTCGAACATAGTGTCATCTCCCGGTCCTGGTCACATATCTTGTCGTCCACCCAGTACCTTGACACTACTCACCTCCCACTCCATATAGCATGCGCGAAGTTTTCTCTTTCATCTTCCCGATCTGTGATTTTTATCAGGACTGAGAAATTGGGGCGGATAGATCGAACACTTTTGACACTTTTTTGGGACCATTGACATTTATACAGCGATCAGAGCTAAAAAATAGCCACTGATTACTGTATAAATGTCACTGGCAGGGAAGGGGTTAACACTAGGGGGCGATCAAGGGGTTAAGGGTTCCCTAGGGAGGTGTTTCTAACTGTGGGAGGAGTGGACTGACTGGAGGAGGAGAGAGATCACTGTTCCTCATCATTAGGAACAGCAGATCTCTCTCCACTCCCCTCTCAGAACGGGGATCTGTCTGTTTACATTAACAGATCCCTGTTCTGGCTCTCTGAGGAGCGATTGTGGGTGAGCCGGCGGACATTGTGGCTGCCGGCCGCGCGCATCGGCTCCGGCGTGCCCCCTATCACTCTTAAATCGGCCGACGTACACCTATGGCGATTCATGCAGCTAGGCCAACATGCGGCAGTATAATGGCGGTGGCTGGTTGGCAAGCAGTGAAGCCAGTGTGCATGGACTCTCACTGGGAAGATCCTTGTGCTGCTGTTTCTCCTACTCCAGATCCTATGATGTTCACCCAGAATGGGAGAGCTCCTGCCCGTCATATTACAATAGGCTGGGCAGGAAGCAGTTAAACTACTAATCCCATCCCATGAGAAAAGGCATACATGTTTAAGTGCAGCTTGGGTAACAACTATTGTTCCCTCAATAGATACATTAGAGGAGGAAGTGTAGCAACCCAGGGGCAGGAAGTGTTATTTCCAGGACTACCCGGTGAAAACAAAGCAGAAAAGGCATTTCATCTAAAGATCAGTAAGCTGCAATATATCATTTTTTTTAATGTACAAACAAGCTTTTTGTTTAAATCGACTAAATACATTCCTAGTGCATCAAAATAATTTTAAGGGAGCGGCGAGTTATTTTAGGGGGCCGGAGCCAGAAAAAAGATGCATTAGTGAGAGAGAGTGACAAAACTCCCCCTTCAGGGAGGGCAGCATTAGGCACATGATACACAGGAATCCAGGTAGAGTATAAAGAAATGACATCTGTGAGCACCGCAGCATACCTCCTTAGCACTCCGTCCTGGGTCATTCTATCAATGATTTTCCTGGAACTTTTCCCATATTGTGTGGAGTGACTACTACCAAATTTGTGGGATTATTTCTACCATGTGTATGGGACTGTGTCTAATCATTTCCATTCAATTCATCCAGTTCCTGCCCAGCCTATAGCAGATTGATGACCGTGCAGGACTCTCCTCCTTCCAGGTGGACATCATATGATGTCCTCCCGGTCACGCCGCTTGTGGGCTCCCCGGGGGCACGCAGTGCAGTGATCGGTGGTGAGCCGTGTCCTGTGCATCACTGATCAGGGTAAAGAATCAATGACATTGGCTCTTTACCATGTGATCAGCTGTGTCCAATCACAGCTGATCCCATGTAAATAAATGCCAGTTATTGCCATTTCCTTTCCTCAGCACTGTCAGTGTGTGAGGAAAGGAAAGCCAATAGCCAGCTTTCCTGTGGCAGGGGATATTTACACTGATTATCAATGCAGCTTTATCAGTGCCACCTTAGTGCATCCTCAACAGTGCCCATTAGTTCAGCCTCATCAGTGTATATCAGTGCCCATCAATGCCGCCTTCGTGCAGCCTTATCAGTGTATATCAGTGCCCATCAATGCCGCCTTCGTGCAGCCTTATTAGTGCAGATTATCAGTGCCCATCAATGAAGAAGAACAATTACTTATTTACTAAATGCTATAACAAAAATGAAGAGAGTTTTTTTCTATATTTTTTAATTTTCTATATTTTTTTTGTTTAGCAAAACATAAAAAACCTAGTGGTGAAAATAAAATTTCATATGAGTACAGTGTTGCATGATCGCGCAATTGTCATTCAATGTGACAGCGCTAAAAGCTGAAAATTGGCCTGGGCAGGAAGATAATTTGTTTCATCTCTGTATATTACCTGAGGCTAGTCACTTCACTGGGTATATGTAGGGAGTCCAGAGCCCAATAGACAGATTGAACTTTGTCTGGTTCACCAGGAACTGACTGAATTTCAATCTATCTATGGGCAGGTCGGCTGTGCTGAAGGCAATCTATCCTGTCAGTTTTATTTTTTTATTCGATCACTGCCGTGGCTATAGCCGTCAGTAGTTATCATTGTCTGACAGCAAACTTGTATAATGTATGGCCTGCTTTACAAAAATATATCTAGGGAGGTTGATTTACTAAAGGCAAATATACTGTGCAGCAGTGCAGGTAAAGTTGCTCCAGGCTTCAGGGTTGGTGTTACCCGGTGCGGTGAAACATGATGTCACCCCCCTCCCAGCAGGACAGGCAGTAGGGCACGGAGCAGGCTATCGCATCACTCGCCTCACACGCCGCCACCCCTCCCCCCCCCCCAGCCTGCCACAGTGCTACCCAGGGCATTCGGCATTCTTCTCAGGGAAAAGGTGCAGGAACTCAACCACGCTCCACACCTTTCCCCAAAGTAGGAGGGTGTGGGTTGATAGTGCCACAGCACCTGGGTGTGGGAGGGTCCTAAATCTTTAAATACAATGAGGGTACTACATACAGAGTGCAGAGTTCAGGTGGGTGCAAGATGCAGGTGGGTACAGGGTGCAGAGTGCAGGTGGGTACAGGGTGCAGAGTGCAGGTGGGTACAGGGTGCTGAGTGTAGGTGGGTACAGGGTGCTGAGTTCAGGTGAGTTCAGGTGGGTGCAGGGTGCAGGCGGGTGCAGGGTGCAGAATTCCGGTGGGTACAGGGTGCAGAGCCCAAGGTGCAGGAGGGTGCAGAGTTCCACCACCAAATCGCCATCCTGGACAGGACTGTCTTCCCTCTCCCAGCACAGACACCCAGACAATTAGCACACTTTAAATCTCCCTTCCGAACACAGACCTCAGATATAGCGCGGCTCAATTCAGTTAGAGATGCCCCTCCTCTCAGGCTCCTCCTCATGACTTGTAAGACACATCAGAGCAGAGGAGGAGCCGCCTAGCAAAAGCTTTCCACCCCCGGCTCTAGTGTGACAAGCAGCGGCGAGCGATGCTGCGGGAGTGTGGGGGGGTGCTGAGAATTTGACCGGACAGGAGCGCAGCGCTGTGTCACTTTTAAATACAGAAGCCTGGCTCCTGTGTTTAGAAATGACAGTACTGAGCAGAAAGCACAGGGCAGCGCTGGATATGGCGGAACTCTCGTCCGCCATGTTCTAGCTGAAAAAATCCCTGGTGTCACCCCTCTATCGGGTGTCGCCCGGGTGCAGGCCGCAACCCCATAGCGATGCCACTGAGTTGCTCTATATATTAGGGGAAGCTCTGAAATAAGGGGCAGCTCTGCTGATTTCTATCATCTAATCATGTGCAGGCAAAAATACTGTATTTTATTTTATTTTCCTTGCATTTGCTTATTATTTGCATGAAGTTTTATCTCATTTACTAAGCTCTGGAGCAACTGCACTTATACTGCAAGGTACATCTGCCTTTAGTAAATCAACCCCAATGCGTTTCAAAAAGCAATTCATTTGTAAATAAAGCCCCCCCCCAAAAATAAATCCAACAAAATGTGCCACTGCTAGTGATCAACATCACCTCATTCCCATTTGGATCAAAATGCACTTAAAAGTTTATTATTATTTAGACACTTTATTAAAAAGAAGGTCTCATAACTTTTTGATACATTGAGCATATACTGCAGAAATAATCTCAGCACATACAACCAAGTAATGCAATTCTGTTTTTTGAAGAGGCCGTAACATATTCAGACAGAAACTCACAAGGGAGTAAAACAGTGCTTTGTAGCTCACATTCAAAAGTTGGGTGTATTCACATCACACCGAAGTAGGATTTCAACCACATAACTTATACTTTCTTTTTTACCTTTTATCACTTTATAAGCACCTCTCTGAAAATGACATCTTTCAATACAGTGCTATATTTTAAAAATACGCGCAACATAAAGTTCTCATCCAAAAAATGCAGTATACAATGTGTATACTACTATCAAATTGACATTTATGGAACTAAATAATTATTAATAACTACTATTATCCTCTTAGGCTTCCATCTCGAGTTGGTAATTACACATGCATGCGCAGCTGTACCCACAAAAAACCCTTCACGTTGTTGTGTCCAGGGGAGGCAGTGCAGTCAATTGTACAAGACATGGCTCCTCTAATATATATGATTGACGTGTGCTGAAATGACTGTAATTCTACTTTGATTTAAAAGGGTGGAGTCATTTATTTAACTTGAATTAAACCTAGTTACTTCAGAATTTTTTTATTGACATTTAATCTACTTATGTTTTGCCTTCCCTCGTTCCTCTGTTTTAACAAATTTTTTCTGTTTCTTTTATATACCATATGTTTAGACCCAGTGTTGTCATCTCTGTGTGCCTGTGCTTCTCTATGCAATGCAAGCAGATCATGGATGATGGGAGTGGCTGGTAGGGTGCTGTACATGGCTTCCTGAAAACATCCCATCACATCACCCTGCATCAGTCTTCTTCCCAAGAGCCCTCAGTCCTGATGCAAACAGTGGGCTGAATATTGGGAGAAGTTATGCAAATATCAAAATGTCTTGATGGTATAGCTGATAGAAGTTAGTCACTAGAGTTGGGCGAATGATTCGGGC
The DNA here is from genome assembly GCA_028564925.1 of Lithobates sylvaticus. Lineage (NCBI taxonomy): Eukaryota > Metazoa > Chordata > Amphibia > Anura > Ranidae > Lithobates > Lithobates sylvaticus. Next base: position 403,425,570 of record CM053029.1, on the reverse strand, counting down.
CGAGCAAAAGTTTGGCCTGAACATCGCTCGTTCGCTAATTATTACTTTTGACAATTTTTTGGGGTGAATGGGTAAGGGTATGTACCCCATACTCATTCACATAGGGGGGTGGGATCTGGGGGCCCCTTCATTAAATTGGGCTTCTAGATTCTACCCGCAGTACCCCACAACCACAGCCCAGGGTTGTGGGGATGAGGCCCTTGTCTCCATCAACATGGGGACAAGGTGTTTTGGGATGGGGGGAGCAGAGCCTCCCCTGCCCCAAAGCACCCACCCCCCCCCATGTTGAAGGCTTGTGGCCTGGTATGGTTCAGCAGGAAGGGGGCGCTCACTCGCCTCCCCCACCTTTCCTGGCCTGCCAGGCTGCATGCTCGGTTAAGGGTCAGGTATGCATTTTATGGGGGAACCCCTACGCCGTTTTTTTATTTATTTATTTTTTATTTCTTAGTTTTGGCATGGGGTTCTACCTAAAATCCATACCAGACTCGAAGAGCTTATAAGGATTTTGGTGGGGGACCCACACGCATTTTATTTTTTTTTTTACATTTTTCTATTTCTGGCAATGGTATTGTTTTGCCTGAAATGTCATGATGTTTTTTTTTTTTAAATGTCAGTTTTGCTGCAGAGGTTATATCCACTGTACAGATGTGCCACTTTGCAGGCAGACTAAGGGGACCCCCCAGGCACTATATTTAAAGGAATTTTTCTTTTTTTTTTCACTTTAATCATCATTAAAATCACGGCTGTAAAAACGATCTTTTTTAAAAACTTTTTTTGCATTGATACATGTCCCCCCAGGGCAGTACCCGGACCCCCATACCCTTTTTATGACCGATTACTTGCATATAATTCTTCGAAATGGGGACTTTTGATTTTTCAAGTTCGGGTCCCTCAGACTTTAATAGGGTTCGTCGTTCAGGGTCAGAACTTTTTTGCGAACCGAACAGAGAGGTGTTCGGCCCATCTGTATTACATATTCAACTGCTTTTGTTTTTTAATTTTGAAGATGAAGAGTCTTGGGGAAGCCATGAAACGTCTTCAACATTATAGACCACATTTAGTTGAATGGGACTTGTTACTACCAGCACTACCTATATCTTGACACTATCTATATCTTGACCTGGATAGATGAGAACCTTCACAGAGGCCTTGATGTCAGTCTTAAGGAGTGGGATTCCCAAATTTGCATGCAGACTGCCCTAGATAATGTCTACATGTGATACTGAGCCTCCATGTTTAAAGCAACTGAAATCCGATTAATGAAAGGAGCAGGTCAGGGACAGAAAAGCTGGAAAGAAAGGGCTAGAGGATGCTGAACATTCTCCAGTCCAGGAATGTGGCAGACTCCATCTGACTTGCTGCAGCTTCTAATGCATACTGCGAGAAGCTCACAGTGTGCAGTGGAATTAGAGCAAGGAGAGAAGCTTGTACAGCTGTGCAAGATCTTTTTGTTTTTCCTTTTTTTGTCAGACAAATTGGAAAGTCCATATGCCAAAGCATAGACAAAATAGAACAAATAATGATAAAAACAGCTGCTGCTTTTAGTAAAGGCATTATCATTCAGCTCTACAATTCCCTCAAATCCATATCGCTTTCAATACAAAAAGCTAGATAATCCAGAATCTAGAAAACTGTATTACTAGGATGATTTATTTCAAGTTGTTGAGATAAAAAGCTCAGCTTAGTTTTCTGTATAAACATTAACATCTGGCTGATAAAACGTTTCATAAGTTGTAAGGTTTATTCTACACAGAGGTAGATGTATGCACAGCTGCACACTGACTCAGCATAAATTAACATACAGGCCACAAAGTATGCGGAGGGATATTTTATTTACAGTATGCCTATATCTAGATGTATCAGGGGTTATGACTGTATGAGAAGATCCACCACACACATCCTTATTAAAATGTAGATCATGCCTAATGGTGAATTTCAACTCAATATGCTCATTTTGACACAAAGATAGGGATCTTTACTTTAGCCATGTGACTGTAACTTCTAAATCTTATTTGATTCAGCATGAAAATAACTGTCACTTTTCTGAAAATAAATATCAATATCCTAGTATGTTAGCTTTGTAAATGTTTCCAATTAGTGCATCCACATTCCTTAGGAGAAATTTAAAACTTAGCGTATGTACAGTATAGAGAAAGGTACAGGAGCCAACACAATTATTATAAAAATATCCAAAATGTTATTATAAATATATGTTTAAAAATAACAATTTCATAAAAAAACAACAAAGAGAATTCATGTGGCTGCAATACATATGCAGTAGCTTCAGCTCAAAATGTTTCGCCAGTCACTGGCTTCTTCAGGAGACATTAGAATTACTGCATGCAAAATCACTGAGGTACTCATTAATTATACTAATAGACAAAAAAAGGTCACAGCCTTTTCACAGGATGAATGTTGGACTAGCACTTTGATAGTGAACTTGCCTAGATGAAATTATGGGCTGATGGTCTTTTTTGCTCTATATGGCAAAATTACAATTGTTTAACCTGCAAGTTTGAGTCTAATTGAGATAGAGACCATAGGGACTCTAAAATCTACTTGTTTGGTTGTTTCTTCATCCTTAAAACAAAATTGGCAGTCATCTTGCTGGGCTATATCCTCCCCTATGGTCTACTGGTATCCCCGCATGGTATCCTGCTGGTATAAGTTCCTTTTTTTTTGGTCTATTAGTATAACTAATAAGTACTTCAGGGATTTTGTATGCAGTATTTCTAAAGTCTCCTGAAGAAGCCAGTGATTGGCAAAATGTGTCAAGCTGAAGCTACTGCATATGTATTGTAGACACATGGATTCTCTGTGTTTTTATATGAAATTATTTTTTTCTTGTCCTAGTATCACAGTGAGGGGTAACTCTCCAGTGCAGTCACAGACAGCAATAAAAATTATCCATGGAGTCACAGACAGCAACTAAAACCATAATCACCAAACAAGCTTATGAAGTTGTTTTAGATGTTGAGGGTTTGGGTAGGGGAGATAAGGGTGTGCAAATTGCCCCATAGAAATGAAACCCTAAACTAAAAATGCAACATTTAATGCTTAACTAAACCGGATGGTGTTTTAGTGTTTTTTTTGTGGGGGGCAAACAAGACACCGGATGAAACCGCCCCCCCCCCCGGATCGGTCAGTCAGTGGCCTCACACTTTCCCCATCTCACGGGGAGCACCCGGCGGCTGCTTTTTCAATTCCCCTGTGCCTCCTCCCTTCTCCTTCTGGCGGGCAATCCGATCGGATCTCCTTTCAGCCAATCGGGTGACGTGTCTCATAACCCGCTTCCTGATTGGCCGGGAGGAGAATCAGTGTTGTAATAGCTAATATTCCTTCGCTATTGTCACACAACTTATAGATCAGGGAGCCGGACGCATGGATACAGGAGCAGCGTCCATGCACCCCTAATGGACTGGCCGCCACTGCCCTTCACACTAAATATGCACCCTAACATTTGACCTATTATTTTTACTGTAATCTTGTGCAAGTAATGACATTTTTATAAAATCCTTAAGTAAATATGCCACTTTAAGTGCTTGAATCCCGTGAATGCTGGAAAGGACCAAGGATTGTAGGAAAAGTAGTTACAGAAGGACTAAGTTGCTTTATAGACTAAGCAAAAAAAAAAAAATACAGAAACCACAGTTCTTAGCAGAGAGGAAAATACTTTAGTAAGGAGGACATTAACCACTTGCCTACAGGGCACTTTCACCCCCTGCCTGCCCAGGCCAATTTTCAGCTTTCAGCACTGTCACATTTTGAATGACAATCACGTGGTAATGCAGCACTGTACCCAAATTATTTTTTTATATTTTTTTCCCACAAATAGAGCTTTCTTTTGGTGGTATTTAATCAAGGCTGTTTTTATTTTATTTTTAATAAGGAAAATGTAAAAAGGCCAAAAAGTTTGAAAAAAACATTTTTCATAGTACCTGTCAGGAGTAATTTTCTCCTTCACTGACGTGCGCTGATCAGGCTGCACTGATGGGCACTGATAAGGCAGCACTGATGGGCACTGATATGCAGTACAGATATGTAGCACTGGTGAGCACTGATAGGCTGCACTGATAGGTGGCACTGATGAGCAGGCACTGAGGGGCATTGAAAGGCAGCACTGACTGGCTTCACTAGGCACAGATTGGTGTCACTGAACAGAAAAGCCGCACATACAACTGAACAAAACACAGTCCATAGAGTACAACATGCACAATGCCAATTATCCTTTCTAGCAAACTAAGCATGTACAATATGTATGTAATAAGTAAACTAAACAGTTACTCAGCTTAGAGATGGAATCAAGATGTAATGTTCTTCATGATTCCTTAGTCCAACTCAAAACCTCTCCAAAGTCCTCCAACTTGACACAGCCATGCCTTGCCTCTTTTTCTCCAGAAAACACAACTCCTTTGTCTCACCACATAATTCTTTCAAAATCCCAAGCCCCTTCCCCACACTTCCTGTATATCGCATCCTGTCCTCTGCTCAGCTCCTGTAAAGAGCTTCCTCTGAGATCAGTCCAACTGGTACATTTGAATATATATGGGGAGAGCCTTAGATTCTCAAAACAGCACATGGGCTTAAAAATCAAACTCCATATTATCGCTATAAAGTCACTACAAATAGCCATGGCAACACACCCATCCAGCTACTACTCATTACTGACCTTTTGGCATGTACATGAACTATGCTTCTGCTTGTTCCTTTCCTGCTTCAACCTGACCCCTGCTTGCTCTTTCCACGATGGGTAATTCAGAGGGCCACGACCTGGCATTAGCACACAGCAAAAGCCATCTACACCATCAGAAGCTCTGGTAAAGACCAGCTAGTGTTTAAACCCCACGTCTCAGGTGAGCCCACGTAGTCCACTAGGGAGGTCTGCTTGTACATTTTCCAGCTGATTACTCTTGAACCTCTCTACTGCTACAGCCACTGGCCACCAAGCCTGATCCCAGACTGTGACAGCCATGACATTTCCAAGAAAACTTTTAATTTCTACCAAAGTAATATGGCAGTTGAGTAGGGCACCAGGTCATCATATTTCCTCGCTTTGTCTGGAGATTGGCAGAGTGCCTGGATCACAAGACTGGCTGCAATTAATTACAATTCCTTTGGCTGACAAAACAACATCCATATATGTATTTCGACTGTTTATCTAGCTGTTTGCATCAAATTTAACTGGTATCTTTCACCTAAACCGGTTTGGTATGTTTTAGTGCATGCAACTATTCAATTTACAAAACTGCCACTTTAAATGTTGTTATGCCTTATGCATAATTCATTGATTAATAGAGCCAGGATGGCAGTTGGCCAAATTAAACATTTAGCACAAGCTGAGTGATAATATGCCAGTGTTTTAGAATTAAACATCAGCACTCTACTGGAAATTCTTTCTGGTGGAAAATTACATTACATAAAACAAATATGATAATTATATGCTGCAAAAATAAATAACAAGGTTTTATTATAATAAAAAGATCATTGTTCATTAGGATTACAAAAAAAAAGTGTAGGGTCAAACAGAATCTCAACAAATTATTTATAGAGTTATTTAAAAAAAAACACAGTAAAAATGGATAACCTGAATATCTGTGCATGCACATAATATAGCACATACCCAATACACAGAGTTACAGCAATGCATGCTCATGCTAATGTGCATTAGCGTGAATGAGCATACATGCCCTGCATCTATTTTCCGCCAATCATTCTATTTAAAGCACAGTACACTGAGAAGTTTGCTGAGTGGTTGTCAGTTCTTATCTTAATACATCTGCTGCCTGCTTGTTTTTGACTCTGGCTGGACTTTGACCTTGCTTGTGCTTCTGTCTTGGTAACCGGCTGCCCTGTTGTTGCTGGCTTGGCTCATCCTGAATTTGGCTCATCTCTTTGCACCTGCAAGTTCATGTGCCTACCCTACATACCAGCTTCTTGTGTAGAACTGGTAAAAGTATCTTCAGCAGCAGAACAGCTCCCAGGCGGTCTTCTGATCTTCTGCTGTGTCTGGACCTATTGCATGTACTTGTGCCACTTCTCTTCCTACTACACCCTGCATCCAACTGCAGAAGGTGCTGGGCAGGAGGTGTAAGCAACCTAAACCTGGTATGTTACAATGGTATCACATTGAATGTTGATAGTTGTTGCAGAGTCCAGTGACAGTAACACTCCAACTGTCTCCATTAGATTTATTCACATAAGCAAACACAGGGCACGCATAGCAAGCCAGCACTGCGCCCTGCACTGACCCCCAAACTTCCCTCCACAGCTGTACCATGGGGAACGCAGCACCTCACTTCCCAGTGTAGTCACTGCAGGGTAGTAAAGAAGATGCTGAAACACAGAAACCAGTTCTTCCTTGGTACGCTTTTTTAATAACAGCTGTAGCAACATAGTAAAAATGGTGCTCAGCATGGGAGGAAGCGGTAAGAGGGTCCTGCAGAAGTAGTATTGCAAGCATAGGTCAAAATTTCTGCTGGAGCCCTACACCAATATCGCAAATTTTTACTTGGTATATGGGGGCACATAGAGTTGTGGAGGGTAGCTAGAAAATCATAGCAAGGGAGGCTTAACAAGATGCATTAAATTATGCAAATAATTAATTGAAGTAGTGATTAGGGTAGTGAATTAATTAATTGGGGCAGTGGGATAATTGACTAAGGTTGGCAATTGATTTAAAAGCTTCAAATAATTGGAGCAGTAAATTACTTCAGCCAACAAAGTCTGACAGCCTGAGAGACCTTACTTTTCTCTAATAACCTGACTTTTTTCTGCAACTTACACTTTTCTATGAACATCTCTTTTTGTCATACTCGTTATACACATTGACTGTGAAGCATAGACCAGTGAAGCTTATCTGGGAGTCCACAAGCCTGCAGTCTAATTTCATGAGAACAACAGTGACAAAAATTTTAAAAATGACAGGAGACAGTCTTTGACAATTCCTTTATTAAATTCTTCTTTCATCTTCTTTCTTCTGGCCCCCGCCCCCCTCTGACGTCATGGGGAAAGCCATAGGGAAGTCCCCATGATGTCCCTGTGCGTCAGAGGGGGGGGGTCACGAGGTGGCCCCACCCTCCGTTATAAAAGAACTGTCAGACGGAGCGAAGCCTCACACAGCGGGAGCCTCCCATTGTGCGGAGCGGCCCAACACAGAAGAACAGACGCCGACGCTGTGGAAGAAGATGCCGGACGAGAAGATCAGAGCAAGAAAAAGCGGATCGGAGGAAGAAGAAGATGGAAGAAGAAGATGGAAGAAGAAGATGAAGAAACCGAAGGATGAAGAAAGGAAGAAGGAAGAAGACCAGAAGAAAGAAGATGAAAGAAGAATTTAATAAAGGAATTGTCAAAGACCGTCTCCTGTCATTTTTAAAATTTTTGTCACTTTTTTGTGTGAAATGGTAGGGGTACTTTTGTACCTCCTTACCATTTCACACAGGGGGGAGGCCGGGATCTGGGGGTCCCCTTGTTAAAGGGGGCTTCCAGATTCCGATAAGCCCCCCGCCAGCAGACCCCCACAACCAACGGCCAGGGTTGTGGGGACGAGGCCCTTGTCCACATCAACATTGGGACATGGTGCTTTGAGGGGTCACAGACCCCCAAAGCACCCTCCCAATGTTGAGGGCATGTGGCCTGGTATGGTTCAGGAGGGGGGGGGGGGCGCTCTCGTCCCCCCCCTCTTTTCCTGCGGCCTGCCAGGTTGCATGCTCGGATAAGCGTCTGGTATGGATTTTGAGGTGGACCCCACGCCATTTTTTATTTTTTTGGTGCGGGGTTCCCCTTAAAATCCATTCCAGACCTGAAGGTCTACTATATTGCATACAAGCCATTGCATTTGGGGAATTTAAACATGCCCTCTTCATCAGGATTGATATATTATTGTAGCTGTTTATAGCAGTACTAACATCCTGAGTGCAGAACACTGCACATGCATCATATTGCAAATAGAAGCAGCTTGAAAGGTGGGCTGCATATATGACAGAGTGATGTTATAATAAGTTGTCAAACAGTGTCAGAGTGTTCTGACTGCACTCAGGGTGTCAGAACTGCTATAAACAGCTACATTAGCAGATTGAATAGTGATAGGGGTGATCTTCGCGCTGTTGGTGAACTAGATAAGAGCACTAACTCAAACAATACAGTCAGTGAATAAATACATAAATAAATATATATCAAAGGTGCCAACTCAAATGTTGTGTGTGGATAAAATCCTAAAAAAGCAGCAAAATCTAAAGGTGAACACAATCCCATCAAGATATAAATAAAGTAGTGATTTTGCGCTAATCTGCACCAAAGTGATGTGAATGAGTATGATGTCCAAAAAATGATATGATATAAATAGTGCTAAAAGTATTTCTAAAAATATTTCATAAATATAAGTGATAAAAATTAATAATACAAACACATTGTGCCTTTAAATAAATTAAATACAAAACTGCAAGTGCATCCAGTGCTAAAATGTGTGTAGGTAAATAACAAGGTATATGGACATAAATAGATCATGAAACACACAGTAATAGTTGTCAGTATCAAATAAGTAAATAAATATATACTGAAGAGTGTATTAAGAGGAATGAAATAAAATCCATAGATTAGGTGCCAGCAGAGTCCATTAGGTGCTAGATAATGTTGATAAAAACTAAATGAGAAAATCCAATAAGTGCAAAAGTTCAAGAAATATCCCTCAAAACACAACGAGGTAGCAGGGATGTTGGTTATCTCCTTATTCTTGACCAGGGTATAGGGAAGTGAGGACCTAATCCTTAAATGGTGCTCTCTAGCCTCTCACCTGAAAACAAAGGTACATGGGCATCCAGATAGTATCAGGGGGTCCGCTCCACTTCCACAAATTCTCCCAGCTGTCTCCTGGGGTCCAGGATTGGATCCACCTCTCCTACCTTCACACAGTCTACCCTCACTCTAACGGCCTTTGTTGGGGTTGCTTCTCCAGCCTCCTCCAGGACAATGGTGGCAGCGTTTCCCAAAAACTCGCCAGAGATGGGGGTGTAAACAGGACAAAAAGAAGGGGGGGGGCAATCGTGAAGTAAGTCTATACACACACTTTATTAAAAATAAATAGATTCTTACATTGAAAAGTTGAAATTCTAAAGCCCCATACACACGGTCGGACTTTTTCATCAATTTGGTCCGATCGGACAAGGTTGTTGAAAAATCAGACCGTGTGTATGCACCATCGGACAGTGTTCGTCGGTTTGTCCGTCGGACAAAGTCTTATCTCCTGCTGGAAAGATTTCCCGTCAACCCGGTCCGATCACACCAAATCCGAGCGTGTGTACGCTTGTCCGACGGACAAAGTGCTACGCATGCTCAGAAGAAATTCTGTGACGGAAGCGCTCGGTCAGGTAAAACTACCTTTCCTAATCGACACAGCACATTCGTCACGCTGCAATGTTAAAATGTCTTTAATGCAGCGCATTCTCTTTTTCTTTAAAATGCAACAAGAATGACATCTTTTAGCTGCTCCTATTCACCCGCACTTCTCACAAACTTACTTCTTTATTACTTTGCAGCATTTATACACTACATGTTTATTTTTACTCAGATCGTAATACAATCTTTCTTATTTTTTTACCCAGATTTTTTTTTTTTTGGGGGAATACATATTTGAAGGAGGTTTTTTTTTTTTTTTTTGGAGGGGGTTTGTATGTCTCAACTTAGCAAAACCACATTATTAACATTTGTATTTCTTGCTTACATTTACTAGGAGTTTGTTGGTTGTTGGTGCCCCTTGTTAATTCTAGGATTAGTGAAATGTACCTGCCTACTCAAAGAAAAACTGTCATTGTAGAAAAGTAAAACACAATAGTCAATGATTATTTCAAAGCAAAAAAACCTTTATTTAGGTCTCAGCAACAGACCAAAGAGGAACGCAGCCATGGTGAAACTTGGGGAATTTGCAAAGCCTTGGACACCCATGGCAACCATCATTTTACAGACTTAAACAATTGGGGGCATGAAGACTACCTATCTAAATAATAAGGGAGCGCAATCTGGTCCTGAAGTCCAAAACATCCGGAACTGCAGCAGATGCCATCTAGGTCCCCAGGCTCTGGTACTACGAGAGGCTCCATCTTCTCTCAGACCAGACTGAGTCCAGGTTGTCACTCTCTTGTCTTCCTTGTACGCTTCCTTCCACGCCGTGGTGCTGGTGCTGGTGGGGTGGCAGAAGGAGGAGGAGGAGGCGGAGCAAGGTCACTCTCGCAAACATGTGTGAGGGGAGTCATCTCCCCAGCCATCCCCTCATTTAGGATTTTGAGGATGACCTCCTCACACATGCTGCGTTGCCCCGCCTCCATACCCGTAAATTTACTTGTAACCAAGGAGGCAAAGGCCTCCTCGTAGGTGGGTGTGGCATAGAGGGAGGCTGAGGCATCTTTTATCAGCTGGAGCGCTGACTCTCCCACCTCCCCCATGTTTTTCGCCCTTCTGTAGGGAAGGCGGAGGGGAGAGACTTGGGAGACAGTCAGGCTCCTACGCCTACCCCCCTCTTGGCTGCCACTACCCCCTGCCTCCTCCTGACTGCCACCTTCCACAGCCACCTCCTGGCTGAGGTCTTCCTGTGTCTGAAAAAGGGACATAGTTTCAGTTATTTGTTCATCAAACACACACAATTCTCATCTAGTGACTGTTGCAAAATGTTTTCAAATACAAAACCATACAATTCTCAGCCCTGCAGTTTAGATTCTTCCCAAAAATGTCTCCCACACCACTGTCTGTTGATATGTCAATCACGTTAGGAAATAAGCAATTGGGGATCCTGAATTAACTGAACATCATTCATTATTCAACAAACTGGTTCCAAAACTACTATACCTGGAACAAGCTGGGCACCTGCACATATTCCTGACTGGAAGGCCCAGGTTGGTCCTCGGAAGCCTCATCAGGGGTGGCGTGCGTGGAAGGACGCGTGCAAGGAAGAGTCGAGAGTGACTTCCTGACAGTAGCCTGGTCTTTGAGAAAGTGGAGCCTGTCATAGTACCAGAGCGTGGGGACATGGACATCAGCTGCTGCAGCTCCAGATGCTTGTGACTTCAGGACCTTATTGCGCTCCCGGAAATAGGTAGTCTTCATGTTGTTTATCTTCACTTTTAAGTTTGCGACGGTTGCCATGGGCAGGGTAGGCTTTACAAATGCCACCAGTTTCAGCAGGGCTGCGTACCTCTTTGGTCTGTTGCTATAATCCCTGTGTTTTGCCTGCCATAAGAGGGGGAATTGCCGGTATTTATCAATGAAGTGTGGGAGAAAGCTCACGTTGTAGAACGCCTCCATCACCTCTGCAAGACACAACGCCACACAAAACAATATAAATAATGTCAGCCTAAACACTCCTAATCTTCTCCATAAAGAAGCCTCAAGTTCTAATCAGTCTAGGCTAGTTATGTACCAACGTCAAATTGTACCTTCGTTTGTAGCGATCGTCTCGTGCGTGAGCTTTCTCTCCCCTCGTCTCCCAGATCGTGGCTACGACACAGGCGTGTGACGTTTTATATACAGTGCGCATGCGTCAAACTCCGCCCGCCCCTGACGATCTTTCTCGTCTATTCCCCACCCCTTCTCTTTACGGCGCAGTGGGGAGAGCACATGGCGGGGACACAGCAGGTGCGCCCCAAATATCCCCCCAACGAGGAGGAGGACGAGGAAAGGCCGGAGGCAGAAACGTCCCGATCCCGGAGCCTGAAATTCAAGGCCTCCAATATGTCATTTGGAGAAATGTTGGAGATGGTGGACATATTAAAGAGGAGCGACTATGATGGGAAGTATGGGCCTTACCTCAACCCCAATGTCCGCAAGGCCAAGATCATGTCTAAAGTTGTGAGGAGGCTGTACAATCATTTTGGGGTACAACGATCCAAGGAGCAACTGAGGAAACGCTGGTCAGACCTGAAACTGAGGGAGGCCGATCAGTACAGAAAGATCAAGAGAATTCTTCAAAAAAGTAAGTAGTTGTGTTTTGTGTTTGATTTCTTGCTTGCATACTGCTCCATGTGGTTTGATTTTTACAAAGTTGTACATTCCAAAATGGCCACTTTCATGTTCGTCTGTGCATTCGATCGTACTCAGCCTCGATCTTTCTGCCACTGTCATGGTCGTGTGTGTGTCCATTCGATCGTACGCAACCTCGATCGTGCGGCCACTTATAATACGATGTTTGGTGTTTTTTTTGGGGGAAAGGAAGTTTGTTCTCCCTAGAAATGTCATCCAGAATGTAAAGGCAATTTATTCAATGTAAAGGAGAGGTCACCCAGTAGGTGTTTACCCATCTGGACTCGAGAGCACTAGTGCTGGGACACCCAAACCCCCTTTTTATTAGCCTTTTCCACACATGTGCTCCAGTGGATACTAGAGGGGGGTCTCCATCACACAAACTTCTACCAAAAAGCTAGTCAGTTTAGCACCTTTACAAAGTGACTACATTCATGTAGTTGACATTTGTAACTGGCCAAACTAAAATAGTGTCCGTCACTTTCAAGCAATGTTTGTCATTTCCTATTTCTGCCCTCAATAGTTTGTGTTGCTAAATCTTCCTTTTGGACATTCTCATAGGGGAGCGAAAACTTGGGCCGTCTGAGGAAACCCCCAAACCAACACCTCCCAAAAAAGGGGAAAGAGCAGAAGCAGAGGAGGAGGAGGAGGAAGGAGAGATCATCGAACTTGGAGAAATTGTCACCACAACAGGTGAGTGTGGGAGAACACAGCTACTGGTAAGCTAATCCATGTATGGCTGCCTCATTTCCAACACCCCATTTTTTTTGTTTGTGGTTTTTAGGTGACGTGGATGTTGTGGAAGAAAAATCGCACTTTACCACAGAGAGTGCCCACGTACTCATCGGAGAGATAATGGTCTGCAATCGAGATCTAGATTACATAAAGCAAAACATCAATGATGTTCAACAAAAATTGAAGAACATCATTGATGTTTTAGGAAAAATATGAAAAAGCACCAAGTAATTTACACACATTTGTGCCAGCTTCTGAACACATTTGCAACTTAAAAACTGTGTGAAATTTGGAACATGCACACATTGTGTCCACATGTGCTAGCTCCCATCATGGTGGATGAATGGCAACGTTTTTTTGGGGGTGCAAACACTTTACGAACTACGAAAGTGGTTGTGGTGAAGGGGTTGCACCCCCAAAAAACGTCCATTCATCCCCATGATGGAAAATGGCACTTTTGAAGCTTCTAGGCATGTGTTTTACCATCTAATGACCATTTTCAGAACCAAATTGTGTGCATGTTCCAAATTTCCACTTTTCGGGGGTGCCCCCCCCATGTGATGAAGGCAAGATCAAACACACTTTGAACATATAGTCATGTCTGATCTTGTCTTCACTTTACAAAGTTGAACTTTCCTACTTCATAGGTTCTGCTTAGCTCCATGCCTGGTTTTACAAATTGCGTAATCTTTGTAAATAATGTTGTAAATAACCAAGATGTTGTCAGTTTTGGCGTGAAGATTGTAAACGCACTTGTGAATGTTTTCCAAGTAAACTTTTTTATTTTTCAAAATGTGTGGCTTCCTTATTTAAATAAAACAATGCATTATGTATGTAAAATGTAAAGGATATGGGGGGCAATGGGTGTTATTTACTAAAGGCAAATCCACTTTGCACTGCAATTTCCTTTCCCAGGGAACTTTTTCAATGCACTTGTAGAGCATAGCGGATTTGACTTATGGAAATGACACCCACAGTGCTTTGTACGAAAACACGGAGCACAGCATTTTGGAGAATACACACATGTCAGACCTGGTGCTGAAAAGGAGTATTTTGGGTGTCAGTTATGCAGGACAAACCTTCTCTAGACCAAAGATTAGGTAGCAAACACACATGAGAATAATCTTTTTGGGAAGAAGAGACTGTTACCTCCTTTTGCCCAGAAAGTGCATTACCACTGTCGAAGGCAAAGGGAAAAAATGTCAAAGTAAAATAAGCTAAAAAGAAGACTGAAATGACAAGAAATCAGAGGTTGGTTAAAATATCAGATTTATTAAAAAATGCCTCTCACACATCGTCAGGCAGAGCAATGGCCCCCCTACCCACAAAGTATTCCATATATTGGTCCCGGACCACGCGGGCATTGAGAGGGGGCAAGCCTGGACGTGCCACTCGAAGGGCTGTGAGGTCCGCATTTGGAGGGCCCTCCACATCTGGCCCAACGGGCACCACATAGTTCCTGTTATGTCTTTTGAGGAAGTTGTGCAATATGCAACAGGCAAGAACTATGTGGTTCAGTTTGTATTCCGCCAAGTTAAATGCCGTCAGGAACAGGCGGAAGCGGCTGGCCAGGATGCCAAAAGCGTTCTCCACCACTCTTCTGGCTCTGGACAGCCTGTAGTTGAAGACCCTCTGGTCCGGGGTGAGGGTCCTCATCGGGAACGGCCTCATCACATGGGGAGTCAGCGCAAACGCTTCATCTGCGACAAAGACGAAGGGGAGTCCTTCGGCATTCTCCTCTGGAGGTGGCAAGCACAGACTGCCACTTTGGAGACGCCAGTAGAACTCCGTGTGCGTAATGGCCCCACCATCCGATATCCGGCCGTTCATCCCCACGTCCACATACATAAACTCGTATGTTGCCGACACCACCGCCAACATCACTACACTATTAAACCCTTTATAATTATAATAGTAGGACCCCGAGTTGGGCGGTGGGACGATGCGGACGTGTTTCCCATCAATTGCCCCTCCGCAGTTAGGAAAGTCCCAACGGCTGGCAAAGTGGGAGGCCACAGTCTGCCATTCCTGTGGCGTGGAAGGGAACTGTGGAGTGAAACAAGAAAAAAAAATTAGTCACTTTGCACCTAAACATTGCAAGCAGATTAGACAATCAACATCTTGGAACAAGAGCATTGTATAAAATTGGAGGCTGGAAAGTATTTACACAGAAAAGTAGAGGCTCCCCTTCACAGATTACTCACCCCCCCATCAATCCCCCCACTTCTGATGGGACATTGGCAATAACTTTGGTTTTGGGGGGGGGGGGGTGGTGGACAGGTAACCCTCTGCACTTCATTGATTGGCAAATGGCTCAATAATGTGGCCTAGTTTGGCCAGACCCTCTGTACTTAACACTATTGGCAGGCCACAGGAAAGATCAAATAACATTCCCCCCCCCCCCCCCAAAAAAGGCAGGCACAGTGTGACATTATTAAATTACCAAGCAAGCTAATAGGAGGGAAAGAAGACAAAAAACTAGGAAATGGAATGTATGGAGGCAGTCCCTTGCACTACATGCTTTGCTGAATTCATCCCTAAAGATGCGCACTATAAAGAGGTAGGTATATAGTGTGTATGGACCTTGGGAAAGCCAGCAGATAAAGGATTGGTACCATCTGACAGAGCTGTTGGGGGAGGGGGTTCCTAATGAGTTTGCCCCCCCCCCCCCCCACCAAAAGAACAAAAAAAGGGGGCTCTACATGAAGTAAACCACACAGCAAACATTTGTGCATATTTTAGGGGGTGTTTTGGGGCAAACAATACTATGCAGCAGACAAAAGACATTGCTTAAGTGAGTAGGCCATAGGTGTCTATTGGGGCAGAAGAGCATGCTGGTGAGGTAAGTGAAGGGAAAAATGCATGAAGGAGAAAAGGGGCACAGCATATTAGAACATATTGCAATCATGGTAATTAGGGAAGGAGGTCAAAAATACAAGTCATTAGCAAACAGAGCATACATAGAAGGGAATAGTAAAGTAGAAATGTTACCTTAATATAGTCCTCCTGCAGGACCTGAATGATGGCAGAACAGGTCTCTGGAATAATGATTCCCAGGGCCTGGGGAGAGATACCTGAAGAGAACTTCAAATCCTGAAGACTTCTCCCTGTCGCCAAGTACCTCAACGTGGCAACAAGCCTCTGCTCCGGAGTAATGGCTTGTCTCATGCAGGTATCCTGCCGGCTGATAAAGGGGGTCAGCAAAGCCAAAAGACGGTGAAAATCGGGGTCCGTCATCCTGAGAAAGTTCCTGAAATCATCAGGATTATTCTCCCGGATCTCACGAAGCAAAGGCATGTGCGAGAACTGGTCACGCTGAAGCAACCAATTCTTGGTCCACATACTCCTCATCACTCTGTTCATGGACGGGTCTTGGGTCAAAGCTAAAAGCCCGACACCAATTCCGCGTACAGCACGAACTCGGCGACGAGTACGCACGGGAAACATCGCTCAGAAGGTCACAAAAGGTCGGCTGGTCAGAACGGACAAACAGAAAGCACCGATAAACAGCAAGGCCTGAAAGAACGAAGTGAATACCAGCAACGAGCAGACAATAAGCAGTGCAAATCAAAGCGTCCTATATCAAGATATAGGCCGCAATGACCAACAAATGCGAACTGACTACACGCACTAATAAACAGATACGCACGACAAGCACAAACTGAAGAGCAGTAACGATCTGAGTCAGAAAACTGAGAAGCGCGAATCTTAAGTCACCAAACTTCCACTAACTCTCGATAAACACGGGATCAGCAGAAGGAGCCCAACGGGTGCCTGACGTGGTGCTGAACTTCCCTTTTGTAATCTCGTGGACGACGACTTACGTCACGACGTTCTTCCGGACCGGATATTCCGACAACGTAGTCCGACCGTGTGTACGCAACGACAACATCGGACAAAGTATGTCGGACAAAGTCCGACCGACCTTGTCCGCGGATTGTCCGAGCGTGTGTATGGGGCTTAAGAGTCTCCAGGGAGGACAACTGGTCGCAGCCAGGAGGGCTGGTGAGTGAGCACAGTCGGGAGGACTGGGGAGGCATGCCTGAGAGAACTGGGAGATTGCAGTTTCAGATGGGCCTGAAGAGAGCTGGAAGTGGTAGCTGAATAGAGGACTGCTAGCACCTGAACTATTCTACACCACAAGGGCCAGTGGTCCTTGCCCACAAAAGGCAGTTCATTGATGCCTGGCTGAAGTAATGTCAGGCCTGCCCATGTGGTGCTAGCTAGTCTGGAGGAGTAGCATTCTGCAGCAAGGAAAGTGCTGGAGGAGGAACGGTTATGCTGGAGAGAAGAGAGAAGTGTATATACAGGAGTGTATATAGGAGTCCTAAGCAAGTTTGCACTGAATTTTCTGGGCATCCCATAATTCTCAAATTCCTATCCAAGTTAAATACCCTCAAAATAAAAATAAAAAACAAAGCAATGGACTGGTCTATGTCTCTGAGTGACCGATGGATGGCTGTCTGGCTGGGTAGGGTGACAGGTGAACCACTACTTTCAGCAACTCCTATGGGGGGCATGGCTACATATGGTATCCATGACCAAATATTAAACACAAATAAGGTAACTGCTACATCTTAGTGAATCCACTCTGTCCTTTTAGTGTAGAAATCCAAATATAAGTATGTCATAGCTCCCAACTGCCCCTGATTTCGAGGGACTGTCCCTGATTTGGAGCAATGTCCCTCTGTCCCTCATTCCTCCTCATTTTTCCCTCATTTTGGTCTGATCTTTATAGTTGTATATAAAATGCTAAAGTAAAGTAATAAAATCTAGCACACTTTATAAATCGCTTGATTAGAAAATAATAAAATCCTACTTCAAAAATATTTTGATTTTCTTTAGTTATGCCTTTGTGCTGAATTTCTGTAAATTGAAGCCAGCATAACAACTATTCATGGAATGACATGACAGCCTTCATATATGGTATCTTTTATAACATTTTGGTTGTTCTAAGAGCCATTGCAATTGCATTATGATGCCTTTTCTCCAGAAGATGGCAGCCTTGTTCAAGAAATAGAACTGCATACTCTCAGCTTAGCAACATTGTCATTTTCTTCTTTTTTCTTTTTTTTTGGGAAGCTGTTAAAGAATGGTAACTGTTTTGAGGGCTGACAAACTATCTAGCACTAACAATAGCGTATGTGTTCCAGAAGAGGAAAAGTTGGGGTGGTTTGAGCATTGGTGGGGGGGTGGAATGCGCTTCCAGCAGGGTAACAGCAGGAGTGGGGGCTAGTGAGGGGGGGGGTTAGGATTCTCTTTTAAGAAGAATTGTGTTTTCTATATATAGTAACCAGTCCAATTACTATTTTTATGAAAGAGATCGGGGAGGTGGGGGGGTTAGGACAGATTCTCTTTACCAGAGAATTGTGTTTTCTACATATAGCAACCAGTCCAATTACTAGTTTTATGAAAGGGATCTTTTGCTAGTTTATAAGGAAATCCTAAGTAGTCATTTTATCATGTTTCTAGCAACTGAGGCTCGCTGCTTTCTGGCACTGGAATGCATTTATCTATGGTGCATTTGCAAAAGACAAGTGTGTGAACTGCTTATTCTGGCAAGGGGTATAAATGACAATGAATTCACCCCACAATTCTGCATGTATAGTCTGGATTTGTGGCATTTTTCATTAGCTTTAAAGCAGTAGCACTCTGCTTTTTATTTAGTTAAGCCTATAATAAGGCTTACCTGTAGGTACAGTAATGGCACGTACACACGGCCGGACTTTCTGGCAGAAAAAGTCTAATGGGAGCTTTTCATCGGACATTCCGACCGTGTGTATGCCCCATCGCACTTTTTCTGCCGGCATTTCCGACGGACTTAGATATGGAACATGTTCTAAATCTTTCCGTCGGAAATGCCGACGGAGTTTAGTCCGTCGGCAAGTCCGGCCGTGTGTACACGGCATTAGGCCCCTTTCACACGGGCGGATAGAATTCAGCTTTTAGCTGCGGATAGATGAAGTTATCTACCACACCTAAACTCAGACAATGCTTTCCTGTGGTCCCATTCAAGCACTGCATTTAGCTATGGTTTCGTTACACGCGGTTTTGTACGGTTCGAAAAAATAAATTTGACTGTGTCCAGGACTGATTTATCGCAGCTATCTGTACATAACCGCAAGTAATCGCAGTGTATGATTTTCACCTGCAGATAGCTGCGGCAACAAGGAAAGAAAAACAATCAGAAATGGCAAGAATGTTCCACGGCAGCTAAACGCAGCCACATGTAAACGCACATAATCACTGCTAATCGCAATGTACAACTGCAAGTGATCGCTGTGCCTGGAGTCTTGGAATTTCAAAGTAACAAAACATGCTTTTACCAGCGGCAGAACAGCCGCCCGTGTGAAAGAGGCCTAAAGATCTGCTAAATGTGCACAGTTTAAGAGATCTTAAATTTAGTAGCAGCCAGTGACATCACAAGTGCATGCATATGCTGTCCATTAATAGAGCTGTGCCGCGGTCGTGACTCCTACACACATGCGTGGGCGTCGCATCATCACAGGTCAGCCATTCAAATGGACGGAGCCCGCAAACCCAGAAGGAAGACCAGGTGAAGATGGAAGCCCTGTCAGAGGTGACAGAATGCCACTGGAGGGCTTCAACCTAAGATAGGTCTGTCATAATGTGCTAGCATGCATTACCTGCAGGGGCCCAATTTTATTTTTATGGTTTACTACCACTATAAAATGTTCTGAAAATTGACTGGGCATGTCAGGAAAGAGAGTTTTGCATTGCAGGTTGTTGCACATTTATGAAATGTCAAGCAGTATAGTCATTACTATCTGTAGTGAACGAGTGTGGGAACTCTGCACTGCATGTATGTATGAAACATTTGCTGTATGCCACTTAATGGGGTTGAATTTTAAAGAATGTCCATAACCATTCATCCAATGAAAATGCATGTGCATTTGTTCTCTGTGATGTTTGATTGTAAATCAAGTCACTACTGTCAGAGGATTCACAGGAATCACGCCATCTGCACAGTGCTCAGAATTGATGGCATACTCCATGTGCTCTTAATTCAAAGCACAGTGTGCATACACTAGTAACGTCACCAGCTGCTTCCAGTGTTAATATTTCCTAAACTCTGCAGGTTTAGGAGATATTCACTGGACCTACAGGTAAGCCTTATTATAGGCTTACCTGTAGCTACAAGTTCAAAAGCGGAGTTTACTACCGATTTAAGTGTGTAATACTGCATTTGGACACAAGATGGGGTGAAGTTTTCTAGGAAATTCCTATAATAGTTTGCTCCATCTAATGGCCAAATGTGGTATTTTCTGTGCTGGCCAGTAATTCCCCTTAACCAGTATCTATAAATGCCAATGCATTTTCTAAAATTTTGATGCATAAAATTAGGTTTTATGTTTAAAGTATTTGAAAGCATTAGGGAATGTAAACGTCATATGAGTACTGGTATTTTCTGATTATCAAGGTGGTGTGCACTTTTTTACTTCCCTAAAATTCTTTTTGCAGTGTAGCCAGATGACAATTTGTGGATTACTATGTAAAGACTGGCAAAGGTTCAGTAAGAACTGTTTTATAAGATGAAAGAGATTCAACTGTAAGCAGCTTTTGAAGCTTTATGTCAGAATTCTCTCTTAAATACAGTAAAAGGTCAATAAAACATAAATGCAGTACACAGCCATCACAATCTTAAAAGGAAACACATCTCTTTGATATATTCCAAACAAAATGTTCAGGAAATTTGACATGCTAAGAGTAAAACATGACAGAGTAATCACAATCCTTATTTTCAAATATACTCCAAAAATGTACTCCTAATTAAAATATGGAAAGGTCAAGAAGAGTAGTTCTCACACGGAGAGCAACGCTAGATTTAATGAATGCAATGCAGTTATCCAAAGGTAAATATTTGAAGGACCCGGATTAATTACTGAATAATTTTAGCTGTCAGAGTGAAGCATCGGATAGATGTGTTAGTCACAAGTCGAAATCAAGTATTAGCGGCAGTGTCAAGTGTCAGAGTTTAGCTTTATGCCCCCGTACATACGATCGGATTTTCCGACAACAAAATCCTGGCTTTTTTTTCCAAAGGATGTTGGCTCAAACTTGTCTTGCATACACGCGGTCACACAAATGTTGGCCCAAAATTCTGAACGTGAGAACGCGGTGACGTACAACACATACGATGAGCCGAGAAAAAGGAAGTTCAATAGCCAGTGCGGCTCTTCTGCTTGATTCCGAGCATGCGTGAACTTTTTTGCAACGAATTTGTGCACACACGATCGGACTTTCCAAAAAAAAGTTTTGTTGTCGGAAAATTTGAGAACCTGCTCTGAAACATTCGTTGGCGGAAAGTCCGACAGCAAATGTTCGATGGAGCATACACACGGTCGGACTTTCCGACAAGAAGCTCACATCAAACATTTCCCGACGGAAAATCTGACCACGTGTAAAGTTGCGGGGGCTATCAGGGACAGAAATCAGGTCAAGTGTCAGAATCAGGTTTTAGAGTCAAGTATCAGAGGCAGCAGTCAGAGTCCATTTCAGAGCAGGGTTTCAGAATCAGGAGTCAAAGCCATATTTCAGAGTCAAAAGTGCAAATTTAAGTTTTATGCCGCGTACACAGAAGCGGATTTTCCATCAGAAAAATCTTGGATGGTTTTTCCAACGGAATTTCCGCTCAAGCTTGGCTTGCATACACATGGTCACACCAAAGTTCGCTGAACTTTCGACTGCCAAGAACGTGGTGACGTACAAAACTACGACGAGCTGAGAAAATTAAGTTCAATGCTTCCGAGCATGCGTCAAATTGTTTCCAAGCATTCGTAGGAATTTTGCGCGTCGGAATTGCTACAGACAATCGGAATTTCCGATTGGAACTTTTTCCGACTGAAAAATTGAGAACATGCTCTCAATCTTTTGCTGGCTGGAATTCGGCCAGCAAAAGTCCGATGGAGCATACACACGGTCGCATTTTCTGACCAAAAGCTCTCATCGGTCTTTTGCTGGCCGAATATCCGAGAGTGTGTACGTGCATTAGAGTCAGGGGTCAGAGTCAGGTATCAGAGACCAGAATCAGAGTTAAGTGTCAGAGTCAGAATTTAGAGTAATGCCGCGTACACACGATCGAACAGAGTCCGTCGGACAATTCGATCGTGTGTGGGCTCCAGCAGACTTTTTCTTCCCAAAAGTCCGGCAGACCTAGAAATAAGACTGGCTTCAAATTTGTCCGCCGGACTGGAGTCCGGTCGAAAAGTCCGGTCCTCTGTGTGCTAGTCTGAAGGACTAAAACCGACGCTAGGGCAGCTATTGGCTACTAGCTATGAACGTCCTTATTCTACGTTCTCATTCATAGTTTGACATTTTAAAAAAAGGAAGTTGGACTGAAGTGGCTACACCAGAATTGTCTGTGCTCTTCTGTTTTTTCTGTGGAAGCCCCAACACCAGTTGTCCAATCCCCAGTTAGCCCACATCCCTCCAATGAGAGTGTTAGACCACTAGACAGTGATTATCGCTTCCCTGTGTGGAATTTTGCCTTCTAAGTGCTGTGATTACGTACTATATACATAATCACATGTCCCCCCGCCAGAACATTGCCTGTCTGCACTCTTAGACATTGGCCGGCCAGCAGACCTTTGGTCATGAGCCTTTGACAGAAGCCGGCTTTTGTCAGACTGGCTGCCATACACATGTTGACATTTGGAATGTGTGTACTAGGCTTTAGAGTCAGACATGGTCAGCAAATTCTCATGGCACATTTTATTGATTATGATCTTGTTCTATAAGGTGCTGTAGAAACTAATGATTGCCATTGTAGCAAACACAAACACTGTATGTTGACCTGAGTCAGAGGAACAGTATGAGACATTTTACACTGAGAGTATGTACCCTAAGTCAGGGTCTAGTGCAGTGATGGCGAACCTTGGCACCCCAGATGTTTTGGAACAACATTTCCCATGATGCTCGACTACACTGCAGAGTGCATGAGCATCATGGTAAATGTAGTTCCAAAACATCTGGGCTGCCAAAGGTTCGCCATCACTGGTCTAGTGAAAGCTTTTATTTGCAGTATCGTAGTTTTATATTTCAGTGATTTGGGGAATAACTCTCAGTGCTAAGCTTGATTGCTTAGCCTAAAGCACTATTATACAAGTGTTTCACTGTTCAACAAACTGTAATGGTCTTTTTTTAACTTAAAGTCCAATCAGTCCCATATATCAAGTCTTAACTACTACCTGTGTTACTATTGGGGAGATAAAAAATAAAGTAAAGGCCAGCACATGCATTTGGCCATATGATGTTTGTTTAGAAGTAAAAACCTCAACCTTTTCAGGGCCACAAAGGCGCTCTTTATCAAGGTGACACCCTTGATGTACCCAAAATAATGGATAGACATATCATATTGCATTTGTTTTGGAGTAAAAGCTTTAAACTTATGACATAAATTCTATAAATGTCCTATTGGGGATATTTACTCCTACTCTCTGCCAAGACAGGAAGTGATGGGAAATCTCTCCAATGTGGACATAGACAAAAACCAAACCACATTTTTAATAGTGTAATGCCCCGTACACACAGTCGGATTTTCCGTTGGAAAATGTTCGATCTGAGCTTTTTGTCGGAAATTCCGACCGTGTGTATGCTCCATCGGACATTTTACAATGGAATTTCTGTCACACAAAATTTGAGATCTGGATCTCAAATTTTCCGACAACAAAATCCGTTGTCGGAAATTCCAATCGCGTGTACACAATTCCGACGCACAAAGTTCCACGCATGCTCGGAATCAAGCAGAAGAGCCGCACTGGCTATTGAACTTCCGACCAACTTTGTGTGACCGTGTGTATGCAAGACAAGTTTGAGACAACATCCGTCAGAAAAAATACATGGATTTTGTTGTCGGAAAGTCAGATCAATGTCCGATCGTGTGTATAGGACATTAGGGTTAGATGTTCTGACAGTTATTGCATTGGTGTCAGCGCTTTCTTGTCTTGCACCTTCCATTTTTTTACAGACCTCACAGAGGCAAGAAGCGGTGGAAAATCTTCCTTATGGGGTCACAGTCAGAAATTTAAATCTGACAGAAATGTGAGCTCTTCACCACCCTATCCAGAACAAAATAATGTAAAAAAAATGGCAAAAGGTTAGGTCTTAATGACAAAATATTCTGCTCTTACTGTCAAGAGATGAATGCCCTGTATTGGATCTTGCAGATTTAGAAATAATTAATTCATAATTAAAGTCTATTGATCAAGCAGACACATTTCTAGAGTGTTGTATATTTTAAATGAAGTGTATGGCCTGTAGGAATTTCTCTACAAACTTCAAAGGCAGGACAAAGGATTTACCCTGCAACAAATATAAATTTGGCAGCTGAAACGCTGGAAGCATTTTGTGGCACCTTTACAGTGCTGGAGCACAAGCATAGGCCAAGATATAGGGTGTTGCACACTTGTGGCAGCAAACTTGAAGCAAATAGTATTTGCATGGAATCAACAACCTTTCATAGTTTGACATTTAAAAAAAGGAAGTTGGACTCAAGTGGCTACACCAGAATTGTCTGTGCTCTTCTTCTGTTTTTTCTGTGGAAGCCCCAACACCAGTCGTCAAATCCCCAGTTAGTCTACATCCCTCCGATGAGAGTGTTAGACCACTAGACAGTGATTATTGCTTCCCTGTGTGGAATTTTGCCTTCTAAGTGCTGTGATTACGTATTATAAATATATTTTGTTTGTGTAATGTTGATGACTGCATTAAGCCCCGGACCATTTGGCTGGCCAAAGACCAGAGCACTTTTTGCGATTCGGCACTGCGTAGATTTAACTGACAATTGCGCGGTCGTGCAACTTGGTTCCCAAACAAAATTGACGTCCTTTTTTTTCCCACAAATAGAGCTTTCTTTTGGTGGTATTTGATCACCTCTGTGGTTTTAATTTTTTGTGCGATAAACAAAAAAAAAGCGTCAATTTTGAAAAAAAAAGCTATATTTTTTTACTTTTTGCTATAATAAATACCCCCAAAAATATATAAAAAAACGTTTTTTTCCTCAGTTTAGGTCTATACGTATTGTTCTACAGTAACGTTGACCTTGCTGCTTACTGCCTTGTCCAATGATGCCATAACATTGCCTTCCAAGTGATGGTACAGAGCAGGAATGACCTTACGTGCAAAGAAATAGTGACTGGGAACCTGCCATTGTAGTACATCACATTTTGCAAAGTAACGGAAGGTGGCAGAATCCACAAGACAGAAAGGCAGGAGTTGTAAAGCCAGCAGCTTTGACAAGCTTGAATTTAGATGTTGGGCGTGTGGGTGCAGTGACATATTACCAGGTTGAATATGTGAGGGGGACGTGCTCCACTGAGTATCCTAAGAGTGGCCACATAGTGGGGATATCATACAATCAACCTAAAAGAACAGAGTCAGCCTCATGCCTCCATGGAGTGGCAGAGTTCCTCTATTCCCAAAAAAAATTTAAAAGAAGAAACTGTAAGGGGGGAGGGGACGGCAGGTACCCAATGTGGTGACCTGCTTGGTGGGTCTCCAGTGTTTTGGCTAAACAGAGACTGAGGGTGGCCGGTCAGTTCCCAGGTCCACAGGACCCAAGCGCCCCCACATCCAAGGGAGGCAGTCAACAAACTAAATAAATCAGTAGGGTAATTTGTAGAGAAGGTATAGTCAAACCAATAGAACCAAGTTTTACAGAATTGTTCTTGTCAGGTCACCTGAGACCAGGTGACAGGTGCACTCAGTAGGAATCGGAACTGCACCGCTAGGTAGTGGACCTTAGGACTGACTGCTGCGGATTGTACCCAGGGAGATTCAGGACACAGGTCTACTGGATCACTAACACAGATCCCAGTGGGAGCTAGAGCATAGATTCCCCAGGGCGCAGAGTCTAAGAGCCAGCAGGTGTTCGCCAGAGCCTCTAGTGGTGAGGATGGACTTCGCTTCAGTCTGGCTCCAGGTCGCGACCCCCAGGGTCTCACAGCTCACGCTCACAGTAGACTACAGGAGAAGGAAGCAGCAGGCTGGAACGACAAGGATAGTAAGGGGATAAGGCATAGGTCAGGGTAACTAGCAGACAGGAACAACAGAGTACAGGCCAAAGGTTCAGGGTCACAGGCAGACAGGGATGGTCGGGGACATGCCAAAGGGTCAAGGTCACAAGCAGACAGGAATCGTTGAGAACACGCCAAGGTCGGTAACGGAGACAAAAAAAGCACACGGCAAGCAGGAACCAGGAAGCCGAACACACCATGGATACACAATGGTTGATCAGCACCACTGGCTTGCAGTGCACAGGTTAATATAGGTTCCCCTGATAGGGCCTGGGGTGGAGCCATGCTTAGAGGAGACGTTATAAAAACCACCAGGTGAGAGTGGCTGGCCTCTTAGTCTGAACACATGGAGGAGAGGTAAGCAAACAGGGGAAGATTACTGCATAACTGTGACAATTCTTCTTTGTGATAAGAAAAGGCCAGAATATCTTCCACTGTACAGATTTCCTGATTTTTTCAAAGCCAAACCCTTAAGGGGGTTGGTATCATCTGCTTCCAGAATAAAGAAATATGGGCCTTGGCTGCATTAACCAGATAAATAGCAAGAGAGCATTTGTATGTTTTGGATGACATGGGAGCTAGGTGAAGGGTCTTCCCCTAGTTGCACATCAGTTAATTTATAGATCAGTTCACGGGCCTGTGTCCAAACTTTTTGTAAATTCGTGCAGGTCCAAAAGATATGGAGGTAAGTGCCAAGTGCCTTCTTGAGTTATGCATCTCCAACACTTGGGGAAGATTTGAGGCAAGATCCTGTGAAGAGACGAGGAACCTTGTGCCAATGGGACAAATTTATTTTAGTTTCTTGTATGGCATTGGAGATGGATGCGGTATGAGTGAATTGAATAATAAGCTCCTTTGTTGGTCCGATGGACTAGAGCCCAGGCCAGGTGCCCATCTAGACATATAAGGTAGGGTCTGGTCGGCAGCAAAAAGGGCAAGCATCCTATATGCCATGGATAGGTCCTCTCTAATTGGGGAGGATGACATGCATAGCTTTTCAAAGCTAGTGAGAGGAGGCAGTAGGGAAGGTGGTCTCCCAAGGCTTGAAAGGAAATGCTGATGCTGCAGTGCGCTTCAGAAGGGAAGAGGGGGAATCAGTCAGGTTTTAAAGTTGTTGCAGAGATTTAATACACATCGCAGAAAGGAAAGCCTCAAAATTAGATTGGTTTGTTGCAGTCAAAAGTTGAAATGGTTTATTTGTCCGGCCTGGGGAAAAGTTGCAGTGATCTATCTTTGGCGTTAGTCGGGAAGTGTATGTGTTCATGAGTTTGCTTAAGAAAGGCTTTAGGTATCCTAATGGGTAGCGTCTGTAACAAATAAAGTAGGCACAGGACATTCATCTTGAGAACATTATTTTGGGCAAACCACGAGAAGTATTTAGTGGACCATTGACGTAGGACCTGATGTATTTTGGTTAGCATCTGGGAAAATTGACAGTGAAGATTCCTTTCAGAGAGGGAGTTAAGTTAGTCCCCAAATATCAGATTTGAGGTTGGGCCCATTTAAAAGGTACCAGATTTCTGTAATTCCTTTATGAGGCTCAGGATTTGGTAGTTTTCAGCTTGAATATTTGCTTTTTAAGTAGTGGCAATTAGTGCTTTTGCATTATTTCTTGAAGTACCAATAACAGACATAAATGATTTCCATAGGGTGGCCTTAAAGCCTTACAAATGGACCCCTGCAAGGAGACAAAGAGATATCTATCCAGTAATCTGTGATGGCTTGAGAGTAGTGGTTGATTACAATTGTGCCATTGAACCACAACGATTGCAATCTCCATAAGCAGGGAACACAAAGACAGTGTTAAAAAAATTCTACCATGAAAGGTGCATGGTCTGAAAATTCCCCTGGAGAGATAGTTACATAGTTACATAGTTAGCTAGGCTGAAAAAAGAAACAAGTCCATCCAGTTCAACCATAAAAAAAATAAAAAAAAATAAAAATAAAAGAAAAAATATCGTACAATCCAATATACCTAATTCTATACCCACAGTTGATCCAGAGGAAGGCAAAAAGAAAAACAGCAGAGCATGCTCCAATCTGCTACAGCAGGGAAAAAAATTCCTTCCTGATCCCCTAAGAGGCAATCGGATTTTCCCTGGATCAACTTTACCTATAAATGTTAGTACCCAGTTATATTTATGTACATTTAGGAAAGTATCCAGGCTTTTCTACTGAGCTAGCCAGAACCACCTCTGTAGGGAGTCTATTCCACATTTTCACAGCTCTTACTGTGAAGAAACCTTTCCGTATTTGGAGATGAAATCTCTTTTCCTCTAGACGTAAAGAGTGCCCCCTTGTCCTCTGTGTTGACCGTAAAGTGAATAACTCAACACCAAGTTCACTATATGGACCCCTTATATATTTGAACATGTTGATCATATTCCCCCTTATTCTCCTCTTCTCAAGAGTGAATAAATTCAGTTCCTCTAATCATTCCTCCATGCCTCTTATCAGTTTGTTTGCACTTCTCTGCACTTTCTCCAGTTCCTCGATATCCTTTTTGAGAACTGGTGCCCAAAACTGAACTGCATATTCCAGATGAGGTCTTACTAATGATTTGAACAGGGGCAAAATGATATCTCTCTCTCTGGAGTCCATACCTCTCTTAATACAAGAAAGGACTTTGCTCGCTTTGGAAAACGCAGCTTGGCATTGCATGCTATTATTGAGCTTGTGATCTACCAAAACCACCAGATCCTTCTCCACTACGGATCCCCCCAGTTGTACTCCCCCTAGCATGTATGATGCATGCATATTCTTAGCCCCCAAGTGCATAACTTTACATTTATCAACATTAAACCTCATCTGCCACATAGTCGCCCAATTAGACAGTGCATTGAGGTTGGCTTGTAAATTAGAGACATCCTGTAAGGACATTATTCCACTGCATAGCTTGGTGTCATCTGCAAAGACAGAAATGTTACTTTTGATCCCAGACCCAATATCATTTATAAAGGTATTAAAAAGTAAGGGTCCCAACACTGAACCTTGGGGTACACCACTGATAACCTTAGATGTCACCTCATTCATTAGGAGCAGAAGGCTGTCGGTGAAGAAAACCATATAAATGCAAATCTTCGGATGTCTATTTCTTCACACATCAGTAAAGATAAATTTGTTCATCCAGTCAACAAAACCACCATTATGTCTCCCTAATTTGCCCTAGCAATTCATGTAGAAATAAGAGACTGTCTTTAAAAGAGAAGTAAAGGATTCCCCCCCCCCCCAATTATACTTACCTAGGTGGATGCAGCATCGGACTGATGCTGCATCTGTCCCCCGGCGCCTCTACACTGAGTACCGAGCGATCGATCAAACACTGCCGATCACTCAGTCCTCCTTTAAGTTTACAAGTAGTAGGAGGGGACCATCGTTAATTTCCACGGCCTTAAGGGTAATTTTGTCTAGAAAGTCAATGTTAAGAGATGGGTGGAACATAGATACTAAATATCATTAAGATTTGGCCATGCATTGCTAGCTTAAAGTGATTGTAAACCCCATTCATGAAATTTGACCTAGGCACATATATTTGTAGTGTTTACTTATCTCTCTCCAAAGCTCTAAGTGTTGTGTATTTCTGCTGCTCCGTTCCTCTGTTATCAGCAGAGTGAATTCAAGTTTTCTGACATACAAGATAACAGCAGCTGATAATTTATCTCAGGGAGGGAGCTTAGAGAGGTAGATAAGCAGAGAGCTTGTCTATTCACAGTACAGCTCTGCATGTTCCTTCATTAATGTGCCTATGTGGAGTGGGGGTGTGTGCCTTTCCTCCAATCAGCTCTCAGACAATGTAAGCCCAGACTCCACACCCACCCCTATGTGCTGCTGAAACAGGAATAAATATTTTTAAGATGATCTCATACCTCCGAACTTTTTGAGATGGGAATGAGGGACACCTATCAGCAAAAGTATTCAGGCATAGGACACACCCCTTGTCATGCCCCCTTAAAGAAGAATTGTACAAAAAAACAAGATTGGTTAAACCCACAAGTGATTTTTTTACCACTACTATTCCTTTATATTGGCTTTTGAAATTTACAAATGCAGCAATT
The DNA here is from genome assembly GCA_028564925.1 of Lithobates sylvaticus. NCBI lineage: Eukaryota > Metazoa > Chordata > Amphibia > Anura > Ranidae > Lithobates > Lithobates sylvaticus. The sequence goes on along the minus strand of CM053029.1, from coordinate 403,395,743 downwards.
TAGAAATCAGATGAAAGGTTTAGGGCTGGAAAACACTTTTTGATAGATAAAAAGTGCATTTTATTATCAACTCTAAAGATCAGACCAACATGAGGGACAAATGAGGAGGAATGAGAGACAGAGGGACATCCGAATCAGGGACAGTCCCTCAAAATCAGGGACAGTTGGGAGCTATGTGATCTGCACTTTCCAAATAATGTAGAAACAGGAAGGACAGCAGATATACAAGTAAAACGTATGTAGGAGTATTTGTTTCATCTCTGTGTATCATCTGAGGCTGTTCACATCCAGATCCAGGATCTCCATCTCTTAGCTATTAGGATGGAAACTCATTGTGAGCTGACCTGGACATTTTATACATAGGCAACTCCTATCTTCATATTGATTAGTGGTTCCAAATTAATAATAACTACTGCAGTAGGGACCAGACACATACACTCTGCATCTTTCCAAATAACTGTTCTGCTTTATTATGATGCAATTAAAGGTTTTTAATACTCATGATTACGTAGGTATTACATTAATATTACAATTGTTTGTTTATGGTAACAGGGGGCGTATCATAGGCAGGCTAATTCTAATCAGGACTCAAAAGAATGCAAACATGTAATGAAAACATTATTAGTGCCACAGTGAGGGCAGTGTGCAATACATACAAAATAGAATACAATTATATACAGAACTTACAAATTTCCTTTTTTTTTAATCAATATTTTGATCACTAACCATACCTGCTATTACCTTTTAACCTGGAACCTCCACACGCTTAGGTGGAGATAGTCCTGGCCAAAGAGGCAAAACTCCATTGTGGAGAATATAATAGCTGAGCAGCTGTTTTCATTACATACATGCAGTAGGGAACAGTTATTTGGAAAGATGCGGAGTGTATCTTTTATGTCTGTTCCCTACTGCAGTAGTTATTATTAATTTGGAACCACTAATCAATATGAGGATAGGAGTTGCCTATCTATAAAATGTCCAGGTCAGAGACAAGCGTATTGGAATGTTGGTGATGGGTTTTGCACCATACAAGTTGGAGTGATTCACAAAAACGTTGCAGAAAGAGTACAGTATTTTTGGCACAAATGGAAGAAACTGATCATAGAAACACACATTGATAATTGAAGGACTTTTATAATTATTATGGACTTGCACAGTTGATTTAGTTTTTGTTTTAGTTTTTTTGGATATATCATTTTTGGCATTATAAAAGTTCATAAATGATTTATTTTATCTAATCCAGCACTCTTTAATATTGTTTGCTTGTCACATGTGGGAACACATAGGGGGTTATTTACGAAAGGCAAATCCACTTTGCACTACAAGTGTACTGCAAGTGCATTTGGATGTGCAGTCGCTCTAAACCTGAGGGGTTGATCTGAAATGAGTGGAAGCCCTGCTGATTTTATCATCCAATCATGTGCATGCTAAAATGCTGTTTTTTATTTTCCTTGCGTGTCCCCCTCGGATCTACAGTGACTTTACTTCCAAGTGCACTTGCAGTGCATAGTGGATTTGCCTTTAGTAAATAACCCTCATAGAGTGTATGCAGCAGTATATGGGTGTATAATCAGATACACATCTTTTTTGATGCAATTGCACGTTCATACCCATATATATTTGTTTTTTTATTCATTTTGGTGTCACTAAACTCATACCATAGGTCTTTTACTTTCTTTAGAAAAATAATATTGCCAGCTTAGTAGTGAACCACTACTTTATTTACTAAAGGCAAATCCACTATGCACTGCAAGTGCACTTGGAAGTAAAGTCACTGTAGATCTGAGACTCCAAGAATGAGCCAGTCCCATAAATCAAAACATAAATGCAAAAACCTGAATCAAACTGCAATTGGTCCCCTTCAATATTTACCCTTTGTCCCCCACACACTTAGTTAACACAAGTTAAAATGAGGAATGAGGGTTAGGGGTGTGAAGTATGTGGCTCCCATTCGGCCCCACCCATTTGTGGGATTTGTTTTTATTTCTTTGCTTTCCTTCCCCTTCCAAATACCCCAAATTAGGGAATGTGTGTGTGTGTATATGTGTGTGTATATACTTGCTGGTTGGAAGCTGAATAGTGGGAACTTTGAGTGGAGAGTGAGAGAGGGCCGGACCAAATGGACCGCAGGGCAATGTAGGGGAGGGCCGGGCATGACTGTGTGCAGAGTCACACACCAAGGGGGAGAGGTGGGGGTGGCCGAGCGGGCTAGGCCAATCAGGACAGGGGGAGTGGCTTAACGGAGCCACGCAGTCAGTAGGAAACACGAGAGGAGGCAGTTTTACCACTGCTCCTCTCTCTCTCTTTTCCAAAATGGCGGACGCGCGTGACCTAATCGATAGGCTGCGGGCAGCGGCGGAGGAAAACGGACCGGACTGGCTGAGGGATCAGGTGGCGGCCGTGCTGGCCGAGCAGACGGACCGGGACATCCAGGGGCGATCGGAGGAGGCACAGCAGCGGCCGGTGGATGGCGGGAAGGACACACGCGGCCGGATCTCGAGGCCGCCAGCGAGGTACTCCCCTACCCCAGGTGCAGGCCCATCCAGACATACCAGGAGCCCTAGGGGGGAACTGTCAAGACCACCGGCAAAAGGGGCCCAGACGGAGCCTCCCGGTGGGCCCAGGCGGAGCACACGCCGTGGGCGCCATTCGGGGGGCGGGGCCACAGGCCTGCAAGGCCTAGCAGCATCCCCGGGGTTTGGTGGCAGAGATTCCTTTAGGACAGCAGCCCCTGCAGCTCTGAACGAGCGGGGGGGGTAATCAGGTGGAGCGGAGGTCACAGCGGGCTGGAGCTAGCAAGGACAGAAGGATGGATGGCTCAGCAGGCCCTTCTACAGCATTCCCAGGGTCGGTTAGCAGAGGATCCCTTGGCACAACAGCCCCTGCAGCTCTGAACGAGCAGTGGGGTAACCGGGTGGAACGGGGGTCTCAGCGGGCTGGAGCTAGCGGGGACAGCAGGATGGATGGCTCAGCAGGCCCTTCCACAGCGTTTTCCCCCCCAGCAGCTCTGCACGAGCAGAGGGGAGGGAAGTCGGCTTACAAATCAGGCACAGCCAAGAGGGGGGTTCCTACGCCCCGGAGGATTGCGCCCGCAGTACCCCCAGCAGCTCTGCACGAGCCGAGGGGAGAGGACAGAAGGATCACTATGCTCTGCTGGTGGCAGTCAGTGACCAACCGTGGGTTAGGAGTGAACCAGCATCGGGGTCTGGGGGGCAGGTACAAGAATTGCTAGACAGCCTTCGGGCATTAGTGGGTAGGTTTGAACAAGGGTCTGGTAACATGGGGGGTACTTCGGTCACAGCAGCTGCGTTGGATGTACCATCTCCAGTGGGTGGTGAGGTGGAGACGGTAAGTACGCCAGAGAAGGGCTCGACGGAGCAAGTGGTGAGATCAGACATCGTGAGGATGGCGAATGCGGCAAAATGTGAAGTATATGTATGCTTCGAGGGCCCCTTGGGAGCTCTTCTTAAACAGGAAGTTAGGGAAAAAATTTGGAAAGGGGAATATGTGGAGATTTTCTCCCTATTACTGTTAGAAAAATGTAATTTGGACAGGGTGAAACCGGACGACACTAAAAAGGACGATGAGGAGAAGAGGTGGTATCGCCTGATTCCGAGGACGTTTACAAATTGGTTGCAGGCGTTCGCCATTCTGGCGGGGGTAATAGGAGAGAAGAACCCCGAGCATTGCTCGGCGTTATTCTGTTACATGGATGCCATTGGGGAAGCATACAGGGTGTATTGGGGGTACAGCATGGCTGCGCTATGATGAGCAGTTCAGGGAGCGCAGGGCGGTGCGCCCGGCGTTAAGATGGGATCACAAGGACATCAGTCTGTGGATGAGGCTCATGGCGTCGGCGAAAGCTCCGGCGCAGCCATTTCAAGGGGGGGCCGGAGGTAGCCACTCCTCGGGATCACCGGCTGGAAGGAAATAGGGAATATGCTGGCAGTACAACGAGGGATCCTGCAAGTTTGGAAACACATGTAAGTTCAAACAGGAATGCTCAGGTTGTGGAGGAGCCCATACGTTTGCCAGGTGTTTAAAGAAGGGGAAGCGTACCGGGGAGCCTGGTAACAAGAGGGACGACGCCGGTGATGTGGGTAAGGATGCAGCCTTTTCTAAATAACCTTGAAGGTTATTCCCCCTCTCGCCAAAAATCTGAGGTCAGCGTTGCAGCATCCGGACGTAGTGTCGGAAAAATTGGCCAAGGAAGTGGCTTTGGGTCATATGGCAGGGCCATTTGGGGACAAACCGTTAGCAGACCTGGTTGTGTCGCCACTGGGGGTGGTCCCAAAGAAGGAACCGAATAAATTTCGGTTGATACACCATTTATCGTTTCCTAAAGGGGGTTCGGTAAATTACTTTATTGATCCGGAAGCCTGTACGGTATCGTATACATCTTTCGATGCCGCGGTCAGATGGGTGCGGCGTTATGGTAAAGGGGCGTTAATGGCAAAATCAGATGTGGAGTCGCGTTTAGACTTCTGCCAGTGCACCCGGATAGTTTTCATTTGCTAGGTTGTTGTTGGCAAGACCAATTTTATGTGGATAGGTGTTTACCCATGGGGTGTTCCAGCTTGTGCTCCATGTTTGAAGCGTTTAGTTCATTTTTGGAATGGGTTGTTAGGGATATGACAGGCATTGGTTCCGTCATCCATTATTTGGATGACTTTCTCTGCGTAGGCCCTCCTGCTTCCAATGTGTGTGCGATACTGTTGTCCACGTTGCAGCACATTGCGGAGAGGTTTCAGGTGCCATTGGCAGCCGATAAGACGGAGGGCCCGCGAACAGAGCTGAGTTTTTTGGGGATAGTGATAGATTCCATGGCTATGGAATGCAGGTTACCTGAAGAGAAGCTCAGGGACCTACAAAAAGAGATCAGGGCGATACATGGGCTTAAGAAAGTTCAGTTGCGGACGTTACAGTCTTTGTTAGGCAAGTTCAATTTTGCATGCTGGCTCATTCCTATGGGGAGGATTTTTTGTAGGCGGATGTCATCCGCCACGGCGGGGGTAAAAGCCCCCACGCATTACATTAGGTTGAATAAGGAACATAGGGATGACCTGCAGGTTTGGCATCAGTTCTTGGGTGAGTTTAACGGCAGGGCGGTGTGGATGTCGGGTCCAGTCAGCAATTTTGACGTGGAATTGGTTACTGACGCCGCGGGATCCACAGGTTAGGGGGCGTACTTTCAGGGTCACTGGAGTGCTGAGCCCTGGTCGCGGTCTTGGGTGGAGGCTGGATTTCTTAAAAATCTGGTACTGCTGGAGCTGTTCCCGGTGGTGCTCGCCTTAGAGCTGTGGGGATAGTCTTGCAAGAATTTGAAGTTACGCTTGAACTGCGATAATATGGGGGTAGTCCAGGTCATAAATAGCATGTCGGCGTCGTCATTACCTGTCATTCGGCTGATGCGACAGTTGGTTTTGCGCTGTTTACGTTTGAATGTGTTTATCTATGCTGTGCACATTCCGGGGGTGGAAAATACATTGGCTGACTCTTTGTCTTGGTTCCAGTGGGACAAATTCAGGGTACTGGCTCCGGAAGCTCAGGAGAAGGGCGTCCCATGCCCAAGTTGGATATGGGATTTGGCACTAGGTTCGCCGCTGAAAGGATCCAACGATCGGTAAGTAAGTCCTCTTGGTCAGCTTACCAAAAAGTTTGGGAAGAGTGGGGTGCGTTGCTGCAAGAGGCAGAGGTAGGCCGGGGTGAGGCTCAGGTGCGGCTCTTGGTGCTGTATTTTGTGTCCAGGAATATGGAAGCGGAATATGGAAGTCGGTGTCGGCTATAGAGAAGAAGTTGGCGGGATTGGCCTTTTTGTTTAAGCTACAGAATAGGGACGAAGGACTTTTGGGTGAAACAGGCAGTCAAGGGTTACAGGAGGGAGCACAGGACCAAGGATACCAGGCGGCCTATTACATTTGCCAATTTGGTAGCATTGCGTCAACAAGTGGTGGTGGTATGTAAGGATGGGTATGAGGAGTTGTTGTTTGCAGCAGCTTTTGCATTAGCTTTTTTCGGTGCGTTTCGCATAGGGGAGTTGGTTAGTCCGTCTAAGAAGAAGATGGGCGGTTTAATGTTGGGGGACGTCACGGTATTGGCGGACAAGGTACTGGTGCGGCTGAGAAAATCTAAGACTGATCAAAAAGGTGTTGGGATACAGATTTCATTGTTTGGGTTACAGGGTTGTACTGCGTGCCCGGTCAGGGCTGTGGGAGAGTTTGCGGAAGCAAGGCCGGGAGGCGGGGGGCCCCTTTTTGGTGCATAGAGACGGGGCAGTTCTTCGAAAATGTTTGCAGGGTATGGGGTTGGACAGCTTCGCCTACGCCTCACACTCCTTCCGCATCGGGGCGGCCACAGAGGCCACCGGATGTGCAACGAATGGAGAGATGGGAATCTAAGCGATTCCGTTCTTATATTCGGCCTCAGTTAATTTGGGAATAAGGAGATTAAAAAAAAGGGGGATTTTGAGGTTGATGGTTACAGTTGCTGGTTTGTTTAGTCGTGGTAGATTTTACGGGGCTGGGGTTGATGGTGCTTGTCAATTACACTATGTTTGTCATTTCAGATGGAGGGCTCCCATGCCTCGTCTGGATCCTCGGACATTCATATGTGTGTTGGGGAGCAAGGAGAGGGGATGCCAGACCAGGTGGGAGGCAGTTGGGGATTTCGAGACGGGAGGCCTCAATACGTTTGCTGGGCAGACCTGGGATGATTTGGGGCAGGGTGGTCCCGGAAGTGAAACACTTTGCGTGGTTGGACAAGCCACCTGAGGTTCTGGTCATCCACGCGGGTGGTAATGACCTGGGGGTTCGGACAGTGAGGGACCTAATTGCAGACATCAAAAAAGATCTGGCATACCTGCATGTGACGTTTCCCGACACTTTGCTGGTGTGGTCGGATATGGTGGCTAGGACATCATGGAGGATGGCTCGATCCGTGTACCGCATTAACAAGGCTCGGATTAGAGTTAATAAGGTCGTGGGGAGGTTTGTGGCATGGCAAGGAGGGTTGGTGATTCGTCACAGGGAGCTTGAGTCGAATGTGGGCCTTTATCTTAGAAGGGATGGGGTCCATTTGACCGATGTGGGTATCGACCTGTGGTCGTTGGGTTTAAAGGAGGGTATTTAGGCGGCCCTGCAGGTGTGGAGGTGCCTTCAAGGGTGAGGTGTCAACCTTTCAGGCTGTGGCGGTGTTTTATTGTGGGTCAGTGACGGTGGCAGTTTGGTAGTTGGTAAGTGTGTGGGGAGCTCGTCAGTAGATGGCCCCTCCGGTTGTAGTACATCAAAGTAATTTGATGATACTCTTTGTTGCACTGCGGGATAGGTATTTGTCTCCGGGCTGTTTAAGTGGAGGCCTAGTTTGGTTTCGGTAAAATCCCGCAGTGCCCCCTTGTGTTATATATATATATATTTCTATATATATGTACAGTGTTATGTTTGGTTATGGTACAATACTCTGCCCCGTCACTGACCAACAATAGTGGGTGTAACCGAGGGTTACTGATGTTCAGTGTTTATGTTATGGTCATTTATATGGTATTTAATTGGTTATTTATATTTTGAATAAAACAGAGTTTTATGTTTAACCACTTCAATACCGGCCTATAGTCATATGACGCCCACAAGGTAGATCTACCATCCTGGGTGGGCATCATATGATGTCCTCGCATTCCCGGCCTCCTGGGGGGGCGCGCGGCATCGCTCGGGACACGGTGCGAGTGCCCGGCGGCCGCGATGTCCGCCGGGCACCCACGATTGCCCGTTAAAACAACGGGACCGTGCGGGACCGTGGAGCTGTGTGTGTAAACACACAGCTCCACGTCCTGTCAGTGCAGAGGAGACCGATCATGTGATCCCAGTACGGAGGAACACATGATCGGTCTCCTCCCCTTGAGTCTCCTCCCCTTGAGTCCCCTCCCCCCACAGTTAGAATCACTCCTATTAGGGAACACATTAACCCCTGCAGCGCCCCCTAGTGCTAACCCCTTCCCTGCCAGTCACATTTACACAGTAATCATTGCAATTCTATAGCAACGATCGCTGTGTAAATGTGAATGGTTCCAAAAATGTGTCAAAAGTGTCCGAAGTGTCCGCCGCAATGTCGCAGTCACGAAAAAAAATCGCAGATCGCCGCCATTACTAGTAAAAAAAAAAATCTATCCCCTATTTTGTAGACGCTATAACTTTTGCGCAAACCGATCAATATACGCTTATTGCGATTTTTTTTACCAAAAATATGTAGAAGAATACGTATCGGCCTAAACTGAGGAAAAAAATTTTTTTTTTTTTTTTTTAAATTGGATATTTATTATAGCAAAAAGTAAAAAATATTGTGTTTTTTTTTTCAAAATTGTCGCTCTTCTTTTGTTTATAGCGCAAAAAATAAAAACCGCAGAGGTGATCAAATACCACCAAAAGAAAGCTCTATTTGGGGAAAAAAAGGACGTCAAAAAAAGTGCTCTGGTAAGGAAGGGTGTTTAAAAGCCCTGTATTGAAGTGGTTAATAAAGGCTGTTGTGGCCGTTTACTCCACAAGAACGGTGTGGTCTATTATTTTAAGGGTAAGAAATAGTGGTGAGTAAGGGGTTACAACAGAAGGGGTGTATTATCTAGGCTACACTGGTCATGAACAAGTTTTGCTTTTGACTGCTGGTGATTGCTGTGCATTTTTAGGTTCTTTTTGGGTTTCTTCCTTGCAGCTTTTTAACACCTTTTCTTTCACTTTTTAAACAGCCTTTTTGTTACTTTCCTTCCTTCAGCCTACTAATTAGGGATGAGCCGAACACCCCCGGGTTCGGTTCGAACCAGAACCTTCGAACGGACCGAAAGTTCGCGCGAATTTTCGAACCCTATACGTTATAATGGACGCGAACGTTCGAAATCAAAAGTGCTAATTACAACGGCCAATATGCATGTTAATGTCATAAAACAGGTTTGGGGACCCGGGTCCTGCCCCAGGGGACATATATCAATGCAAAAAGAACTTTTAAAAACTAACGTTTTTTCGGGAGCAGTCATTTTAATGATGCATAAAGTGAAAAAAAAAAAGTGAAATTTTCCTTTAAATATGGTACCTGGGGGGTGTCTAAAGTATGCCTGTGAAGTGGCATGTGTTTCCCGTGTTTAGAACTGTCCTTGCACAAAATGACATTTGTAAAGGAAAAAAAGAAGCCATTTAAAACCACTTGCGGCTTTAGGTTTGATCTTAAGTAGAATCTGAACAGGTACATTATGAAGTGTAGCTCCATCCCAAAAAAATCTATTTTTAAGCTTTTTGGAGAACATAGGGAGGGGTTATCACCCCTGTAACATTTGCTGTCTTTGCACATCTGTTCAGAACATGTCACCTCACTTTCCGTCCCAATGACAAATGTTTTTGGAAAAGTGGGGTTTTAATTGAAACAAGGATTGGTGATAAAGTATCAGTAGAGAGGAGATACCTTTTTCCCAAATTAAATCTAACAGGATAGAATTTCCCTTCCTAGGGGTAGATTTCCTCTCACTTCCTGTTTTCTCTTTCCATTTGCAAGTAGGAGTCGTTTGTAAGTTGGATGTTTGAAAGTAGGGGCCTGGCGTATATACTCTGCAGAAATTTGCCCTATTAGATGTTGGTGTAGCCACAAGACTGGTGGGCACAGGAATGGGCCCTGCTGTGAGTTAATAGATCAAGATTTGTAATTGCATGCACCTGTTGAACAGGGCAGAAAAATTGGGGGTGGTGGTGGTGGTGGTGGACGGTTTTGCCACAAGACTGTAAGCTCTCACAGTTACTCTTGGTGGGCGCAGGAATGGGCCCTGCTGTGAGTTATTAGATCAAGATTTGTAATTGCAAGCACCTGATGAACAGGGCAGAAAAATTGGGCCTTTGGCGGTGGTGGTGGACGGTGTTGCCACAAGACTGTAGGCCCTCATAGTTACTCTTGGTGGGCGCAGGAATGGGCCCTGCTGTGAGTTATTAGATCAAGATTTGTAATTGCAAGCACCTGATGAACAGGGCAGAAAAATTGGGCCTTTGGCGGTGGTGGTGGACGGTGTTGCCACAAGACTGCAGGCCCTCATAGTTACTCTTGGTGGGCGCAGGAATGGGCCCTGCTGTGAACTATTAGATCAAGATTTGTAATTACCCGCCCCTGTTAAACAGGGGCTGAAAAATTGTGCCTTAGGCACTGGTGCTGGTGCCACAACACTGCAACCCCTCACAGAGACTGTACTTGGAGCACAGCAGTCACACGTGTTGCGAAGCATTTTTTTAAAAAATTGTAAGTACACGCCCCTGTTAAACAGGGGCTGAAAAATTGTGCCTTAGGCACTGGTGCTGGTGCCACAACACTGCAACCCGGCCCTCACAGAGACTGTACTTGGAGCACAGCAGTCACACGTGTTGCGAAGCATTTTTTTTAAAAAATTGTAAGTACCCGCCCCTGTTAAACAGGGGCTGAAAAATTGTGCCTTAGGCACTGGTGCTGGTGCCACAACACTGCAACACGGCCCTCACAGAGACTGTACTTGGAGCACAGCAGTCACACGTGTTGCGAAGCATTTTTTTAAAAAATTGTAAGTACACGCCCCTGTTAAACAGGGGCTGAAAAATTGTGCCTTAGGCACTGGTGTGGTGGCATGGATCATTGAGGAGGAGGAAGAGGATAGTCAGTGAACATAAGAGGACAGTCACTCAGCATCAGCATAGGCAGTCTTGAAGGGATGTGACATTAAAAATTATTCGGTTATATCCGCCTCAGGTGCCTGGTAGCTGGTGGTGATCCAAGACTGATTCATTTTGATGAATGTCAGTCGATCAACCGAGGCGGTGGACATGCGCACCCTATGATCAGTCACAAATCCTCCAGCAGCACTGAATGTGCGTTCGGAAAGAACGCTGGAGGCAGGACAGGCCAGTAGCTCAATTGCATACTGTGCAAGCTCTGGCCAGTGATCCATCCTCAGGACCCAGTAAGCCAGAGGATTTTCGGTGGGAAAGGTGTCCAAGTCTGACCTTGCCCCAAGGTATTCCTGCACCATGTATATCAGACGCTGGCGATGGTTGCTGGAACCGATCATACCTTGGGGCTGCGGACTAAAAAATTGTCTGAACGCATCGGTCAGACGTCCACCTTCCCCACCGCTCCTTCTGCCACTGACCGAAGCCTCAGCAACTCGTCGCCCAGGACCAGGAGTTTGTAGCCTCCCAGTTTCTGGGAACGCGTTGCACAGACCTTTCTGCAAGGCCTCCCTGAGATGTCTCATCCTCTGCTCCCTCTGCGACGGCAAGATAAGGTCCGCAACCTTACCCTTGTACCGCGGATCAAGGAGAGTGGCCAGCCAGTAATGGTCCCTCTCCTTGATCCGAAGAACACGAGGATCCTTCCGCAGGCTTTGCAGGATCAGGGAGGCCATGCAGCGTAGGTTAGCTGAGGTATTCGGTCCGGAGTCTTCTGGGTCACTGAGGATGACATGATCGCCAGCCACCTCCTCCCAGCCACGTACAAGTCCACTGGCTTGTTGGGACTGTACATCATCCCTAAAAGACTGCTGCTGCTGATGCTGAGTGCCAGGCTCCACCTCCATGCTCACACAATCCTCCTCCTCCTCCTCCTCCTCCTCCTCCTCATCCTCTTCCTGTGTGATGGGTGGGACAGAAGGAACACTGTCCGGATAAAGGGGGCCTTGAGAGGCAAGGAAGTCCTCCTCTTCCTGCCTCTGTTCTGCCTCAAGTGCCCTGTCCATTATCCCACGCAGCGTATGCTCCAACAGGTGGACAAGAGGGACAGTGTCACTGATGCATGCACTGTCACTGCTCACCATCCTCGTGGCCTCCTCAAATGGTGAGAGGACAGTGCATGCATCCCTGATCATGCTCCACTGACGTGGGGAAAAAAAACCAAGCTCCCCTGACCCTGTCCTGGTGCCGTAGTCGCAAAGGTACTCATTGATGGCCCTCTGCTGCGTGTGCAGTCGCTGCAGCATGGCCAACGTTGAGTTCCACCTGGTGGGCATGTCAGATATTAGGCGGTTCTTGGGCAGGTTCAGCTCCTTTTGCAGCTCAGTCAGCCGAGCACTGGCATTATAAGATCGGCGGAAATGCACACAGACTTTCCTGGCCTGCCTCAGGACATCCTGTAAGCCTGGGAACCTGCCCAAGAACCGCTGCACCACCAGGTTGAGGACGTGAGCCATGCAGGGCACATGGGTGAGCTGCCCCTGTCGCAGGGCGGAGAGGAGGTTGGTGCCATTGTCAGAAACGACCATTCCTGGCTTAAGCTGACGTGGCGTCAACCACCTCTCGGCCTGCCCCTGCAGAGCTGCCAGAACCTCTGGCCCAGTGTGGCTCCTGTCCCCCAAACACACCAGCGCAAGCACGGCATGGCATCTTTTTGCCTGCGTACTTGCGTAGCCCCTTGTACGCCTACGGAGCACCGCTGGTTCCAAGGACAGAGCACTGGAGGAAGAAGAAGAGGAGGGGGTGGAGGAGAGAGGTGTGTCACAACCAGTAGCAGTAGTCGCGTTTTGGAGGCGTGGTGGCGGAACAACCTCCAACACTACTGCACCTTGTCCTGCATCCCTCCCAGCTGCCAATAGAGTGACCCAATGGGCCGTGAAAGAAAGGTACCGTCCCTGTCCATGCCTGCTGGACCATGAGTCAGCGGTAATATGCACCTTACCGCTGACCGCCCTGTCCAGCGAGGCATGGACATTGCCCTCCACATGCCGGTAGAGAGACGGAATCGCCTTCCGCGAGAAAAAGTGGCGTTTGGGAACCTGCCACTGAGGAACCGCACATTGAACAAACTCACGGAAGGGGGCCGAGTCTACCAACTGAAAAGGCAGCAGTTGAAGTGCTAGCAATTTAGCAAGGCTAGCATTCAACCGCTGGGCATGTGGATGGCTGGGAGTGTACTTCTTTCTACGGTCCAGCAGCTGGGGCAGGGAAATTTGCCTGCTGCATTCGGACGTCGGTGTACTGCAAGTACTTGGTTGTGACACACCGAATTCTACACCTTCAGTCCTCTCAGAGCAGCTTTCAGAGAGGACTGAAGGTGTAGTGGGGATGGAGATCCCAGCTGAGGAGGAGCAAGGAGAGGTCCGCTTAGTTCTTTGGTGTGGGTCTTTTATGTGTGCCTGCCAACGAGCTGCATGGCAGGTCGCCATATGTCTGGTCATGCTTGTCGTGCCCAAGCGGCTGATGTTTTGGCCACGCGAGATACGCTTGAGACAAATATTGCAAATAGCAGTGGTGCGATCTGCTGCACTCGTCTCAAAAAAGGCCCACACCAAAGAACTTTTCTGATAACGTGCAGAGGCAGCGCCCTGCACAGGCGGAGCTCTGCGGTGTTGTACAGTTGCTGTGCTGGCCTCTACCTGGCCTCCAGGGGGCATCCTGCCTCGTTGGACATGTGACGCCGCATCCTCCTCCTCCTCGTCCTCCTCCTCATCCTCTCTCCCTTGAGGCACCCACGTGGAGTCAGTGACCTCATCATCCCCTCCCTCTTCACCACTAGAGCAAACCTGGCAGTAAGCTGCAGCTGGTGGAACTGTACTGCCAGATTCCTCAAGCTGGGTATCGTCATCCGAGCCTTCGAATCGTTGGGCATCCTCCTGGAGCATGTACCCAACACTGTGCTCAAAGAGTTCGGGGGACTCCTCAGGAGGACATGGTGGGTCTAGGGAAGGGGTGGCTGATGATGCTCTGTCAGTACCCTGAGCCTGGGTGAGAGAGGATGAGGAGGATGAGGAGGGCTTGGTCATCCATTCTACCAAGCCTTCAGCATGATGCGGCTCCACATGTCCAGCTGCCGAAAACAAAGACGCGCGTGTCCCATGGCCACGTGCTGATGACGATGCACGACCACGTCCACGTCCACGGCCACGTCCACTAGAAACAGAGCCTGCCTGCCCTGTGTTCTTGGCTCTGCACGCTCTGCCTCCCCTTGGCGGTCTTCCAGCCATTGTAGTCGGTAGTCCTGTGGGTGCTGCTGAGAAGAAAATATAGGAGCTCTGTGTGATGCCACTAACACACTAGAAGTCCTATGGGTGCTTCTGCAAAGAAAATAGAGGAGCTCTGTGTGATGCCACTAACACACTAGAAGTCCTGTGGGTGCTTATGCAAAGAAAATAGAGGAGCTCTGTGTGATGCCACTAACACACTAGAAGTCCTGTGGGTGCTTCAGCAAAGAAAATAGAGGAGCTCTGTGTGATGCCACTAACACACTAGAAGTCCTGTGGGTGCTTATGCAAAGAAAATAGAGGAGCTCTGTGTGATGCCACTAACACACTAGAAGTCCTGTGGGTGCTTATGCAAAGAAAATAGAGGAGCTCTGTGTGATGCCACTAACACACTAGAAGTCCTGTGGGTGCTGCTGAGAAGAATATATAGGAGCTCTGTGTGATGCCACTAACACACTAGAAGTCCTATGGGTGCTTCTGCAAAGAAAATAGAGGAGCTCTGTGTGATGCCACTAACACACTAGAAGTCCTGTGGGTGCTTATGCAAAGAAAATAGAGGAGCTCTGTGTGATGCCACTAACACACTAGAAGTCCTGTGGGTGCTTATGCAAAGAAAATAGAGGAGCTCTGTGTGATGCCACTAACACACTAGAAGTCCTGTGGGTGCTTCTGCAAAGAAAATAGAGGAGCTCTGTGTGATGCCACTAACACACTAGAAGTCCTGTGGGTGCTTATGCAAAGAAAATAGAGGAGCTCTGTGTGATGCCACTAACACACTAGAAGTCCTGTGGGTGCTGCTGAGAAGAATATATAGGAGCTCTGTGTGATGCCACTAACACACTAGAAGTCCTATGGGTGCTTCTGCAAAGAAAATAGAGGAGCTCTGTGTGATGGGACTAACACACTTCAAGTCCTATAGGTGCTTCTGGGAAGAAAATATAGCTCTGTGTGTGTGATGGGACTAACACACTTCAAGTCCTATAGGTGCTTCTGGGAAGAAAATATAGCTCTGTGTGTGTGATGGGACTAACACACTTCAAGTCCTATAGGTGCTTCTGGGAACAAAATATAGCTCTGTGTGTGTGATGGGACTAACACACTTCAAGTCCTATAGGTGCCTCTGGGAACAAAATATAGCTCTGTGTGTGTGATGGGACTAACACACTTCAAGTCCTATAGGTGCTTCTGGGAAGAAAATATAGCTCTGTGTGTGTAATGGGACTAACACACTTCAAGTCCTATAGGTGCTTCTGGGAAGAAAATATAGCTCTGTGTGTGTGATGGGACTAACACACTTCAAGTCCTATAGGTGCTTCTGGGAAGAAAATATAGCTCTGTGTGTGTAATGGGACTAACACACTTCAAGTCCTATAGGTGCTTCTGGGAAGAAAATATAGCTCTGTGTGTGTGATGGGACTAACACACTTCAAGTCCTATAGGTGCTTCTGGGAACAAAATATAGCTCTGTGTGTGTGATGGGACTAACACACTTCAAGTCCTATAGGTGCTTCTGGGAACAAAATATAGCTCTGTGTGTGTAATGGGACTAACACACTTCAAGTCCTATAGGTGCTTCTGGGAAGAAAATATAGCTCTGTGTGTGTAATGGGACTAACACACTTCAAGTCCTATAGGTGCTTCTGGGAACAAAATATAGCTCTGTGTGTGTGATGGGACTAACACACTTCAAGTCCTATAGGTGCTTCTGGGAACAAAATATAGCTCTGTGTGTGTGATGGGACTAACACACTTCAAGTCCTATAGGTGCTTCTGGGAACAAAATATAGCTCTGTGTGTGTGATGGGACTAACACACTTCAAGTCCTATAGGTGCTTCTGGGAACAAAATATAGCTCTGTGTGTGTAATGGGACTAACACACTTCAAGTCCTATAGGTGCTTCTGGGAACAAAATATAGCTCTGTGTGTGTAATGGGACTAACACACTTCAAGTCCTATAGGTGCTTCTGGGAACAAAATATAGCTCTGTGTGTGTAATGGGACTAACACACTTCAAGTCCTATAGGTGCTTCTGGGAACAAAATATAGCTCTGTGTGTGTAATGGGACTAACACACTTCAAGTCCTATAGGTGCTTCTGGGAAGAAAATATAGCTCTGTGTGTGTAATGGGACTAACACACTTCAAGTCCTATAGGTGCTTCTGGGAAGAAAATATAGCTGTGTGTGTGTAATGGGACTAACACACTTCAAGTCCTATAGGTGCTTCTGGGAAGAAAATATAGCTCTGTGTGTGTAATGGGACTAACACACTTCAAGTCCTATAGGTGCTTCTGGGAAGAAAATATAGCTCTGTGTGTGTAATGGGACTAACACACTTCAAGTCCTATAGGTGCTTCTGGGAACAAAATATAGCTCTGTGTGTGTAATGGGACTAACACACTTCAAGTCCTATAGGTGCTTCTGGGAACAAAATATAGCTCTGTGTGTGTAATGGGACTAACACACTTCAAGTCCTATAGGTGCTTCTGGGAAGAAAATATAGCTCTGTGTGTGTAATGGGACTAACACACTTCAAGTCCTATAGGTGCTTCTGGGAAGAAAATATAGCTCTGTGTGTGTAATGGGACTAACACACTTCAAGTCCTATAGGTGCTTCTGGGAACAAAATATAGCTCTGTGTGTGTGATGGGACTAACACACTTCAAGTCCTATAGGTGCTTCTGGGAAGAAAATATAGCTCTGTGTGTGTAATGGGACTAACACACTTCAAGTCCTATAGGTGCTTCTGGGAACAAAATATAGCTCTGTGTGTGTAATGGGACTAACACACTTCAAGTCCTATAGGTGCTTCTGGGAACAAAATATAGCTCTGTGTGTGTAATGGGACTAACACACTTCAAGTCCTATAGGTGCTTCTGGGAACAAAATATAGCTCTGTGTGTGTAATGGGACTAACACACTTCAAGTCCTATAGGTGCTTCTGGGAACAAAATATAGCTCTGTGTGTGTGATGGGACTAACACACTTCAAGTCCTATAGGTGCTTCTGGGAAGAAAATATAGCTCTGTGTGTGTAATGGGACTAACACACTTCAAGTCCTATAGGTGCCTCTGGGAACAAAATATAGGAGCTCTGCCTGCCTGCCACGAACACACTACAAGTCCTATAGGTGCTTCTGGTAACAAAATATAGGAGCTCTGCCTGCCTGCCACGAACACACTACAAGTCCTATAGGTGCTTCTGGTAACAAAATATAGGAGCTCTGCCTGCCTGCCACGAACACACTACAAGTCCTATAGGTGCTTCTGGTAACAAAATATAGGAGCTCTGCCTGCCTGCCACGAACACACTACAAGTCCTATAGGTGCTTCTGGCAACAAAATATAGGAGCTCTGCCTGCCTGCCACGAACACACTACAAGTCCTATAGGTGCTTCTGGTAACAAAATATAGTAGCTCTGCCTGCCTGCCACGAACACACTACAAGCCCCTCTTTCTCAATCAATCTTTGTAACTGAATCTATCTAACTCAATCTCTGTAAGTGAATCTCTCTAACTATCTAAATGCAGCAGAGTGTCACAGAATCAGCCTGCTCAATCTGCGCCGGAACAGCATGTGACCGGCGCAGACGGCGTGGCGGCGTTTTATAGGGGGGGGGGGCGTGTACTACAGCCCCTGAGCTGTAATTGGCTACAGGCGTCCTGCCTGTAGCCAATTATGGCTCTTCGAGTTTCCGGGGCTGTGATTGGCCAAGCATGCGGGGTCACAGTGCATGCTTGGCCAATCATCAGCCAGCAATGCACTGCGTCGGCCGCGCCGGCCGCAATGCATTGCGGGGCCGCTCGCATCACACGAACGTGATGCGAGCGGCCAAAATAGTTCTGGGCTCGCCGAGCGAGCGAACGCCCGGTGCTCGATGCGAACGTGGGTTCGCATCGAGCACCGGGCCCATCCCTACTACTAATTAAAGGGAGAGGTTAATTGGTCACAGGTGCTTGAGGCCTATATAACTTTCTGTAGAACTTATTTTGAGCCTGCTCATCTTTGAAATTGCCACATTTTTGCTTGCTGGAACTTAGACCAAGTAGAACTGGACTAAGTGCTGAGTTAAATACCAGAGTTGAAAACAGGAGGTTATAACAGAAGTCATGAAACGTGTAAGTAGTATCTGAAATTTCCTGTTAGTAATATTATTATTGTAACCATAGGGGTGACCATAGACTGACAAGCCATGCAAGTGTCAGATTGCTTGGGAGATTGAGCAGAGCAGTCATAACCAGTTAACATAAAAAAAAGACTGACTGTGCCTAGCTGGGATGCTGTGTATTGTGCAGTAACTGTTTTTGTTGAGTATTGGGAGTACCTGAGTATTATGTGTATTGTGAGTACTAGGGATGAGCCCGGTGTTCGATTGGAACCCATGTTCGAATCGAACATCGGTCGTTCACCTGCTCGACGAAACCAGAACTTTGTGGGCCGTTCGCATCAAATCCGTGTGATACGAACGGCCCACAATGCACTGTGACCCCGCATGCTTGGCCAATCACATCGCCGGCAGCGAGGAGAGCCATAATTGGCCACAGGCCTGTGGCCAATTATAGTTCAGGGGGTTTATTACATGCCCCACACTATATAAGGCCGCCAGCGCGGCGGCCTTGTGTAGTGTGTTTCGGCATGCAGGGAGAGAGCTACATAGGCAGGGACAGTGTGTTCTTTTCTCAGGCATCTGCAGGAGTTGGTGTGTGTTGTATGCCTCCAGCACAGCACAGTATACACCTGTATCTACCCATATTTGCTGGTGTTCTCTGAAATAGCCATCTGCAGGAGTTAGTGTGTGTTGTGTGCCTCCAGCACAGCACGGTATACACCTGTATCTACCCATATTTGCTGGTATTCTCTAATACAGCCATCTGCAGGAGTTAGTGTATGTTGTGTGCCTCCAGCACAGCACAGTATACACCTGTATCTACCCATATTTGCTGGTGTTCTCTAATACAGCCATCTGCAGGAGTTAGTGTGTGTTCTGTGCCTCCAGCACAGCACAGTATACACCTGTATCTACCCATATTTGCTGGTGTTCTCTAATACAGCCATCTGCAGGAGTTTGTGTGTATTGTGTGCCTCCAGCACAGCACAGTATACACCTGTATCTACCCTTATTTGCTGGTGTTCTCTAATACAGCCATCTGCAGGAGTTAGTGTGTATTGTGTGCCTCCAGCACAGCACAGTATACACCTGTTTCTACCCTTTATTGCTGGTGTTCTTTATTGCTGGTGACCCTATAATATATAGTTCTGGAAGCTGGCTTCCATGCATTAATCAGGGTAGAGATAACTGACCCGGAAAGCCCACGTTTCTTCAGAATGTGGGTTTCAATAGCCAAGCGGATAAATTTAGAGACCGTGAAGAAGGATGGAATATCGGTCCCTGTGAGAGCAGATCTGGCCATAGTGGGAGGGGACATGGGCCCTCCAATGCCATCTTTACGATTTCTGCATACCATGACCTTCTGGGCCATGCCGGTGCCACCAGAATTACCGGCTTTCTTTCCAGCTTGATCCTGCAAAGAAGTCGAGGCAGCAACTGAATAGGGGGGAATGCATAGATCAGTGAGAACTGATCCCATGGGGTCACCAACGCATCTGTTCCGCATGCGAATGGATCCCTTGTTCTGGCCACAAAGTTGACTAACTTCATGTTGAACCTGGACACTAGAAGATCTACGTCCGGAGTCCCCCATCTTTGGCAAACAGCCCGAAATATTTTGGGGTGAAGAGACCATTCCCCTGGAAATAACTGCTGGTGACTCAAGTAGTCCGCCTGCCAATTCTCTACTCCCGGAATGAAGACTGCCGATAGGCATGGAACATTCCTTTCTGCCCAAGTTAGAATATGGTTCACCTATCTCTGCGCTGAGAGACTCTGGTGCCCCCTTGGTGATTAATATAGGCCACAGCTGTGACATTGTCGGATTGAATCCTGACAAGCAATCCTGTAACCTGAAAGTCCAGGCCAGATGTACTGCCTGAATCTCTAGGATATTGATGGGCAAGGTTCTTTCGGTTCTTGACCACTGTCCCTGGACAGTTGTCTTTTCTAGTACTGCTCCCCAGCCTAAAAAAGGCTGCAATCTGTCGTTACCACTTTCCAGATGACTGGTCTGAAGGATTTTCCTTTTAACAGATTCTGGGTTAGTAACCACCAAGAGAGGCTTTGGGACACTCTTGGGGACAGCCGCATTGGCAAGTCTAAAGCTTGAATTGTTTTGTTCCAAGCAGACAGGATACTGTTTTGCAACAGTCTTGACTGAAACTGGGCATAGGGAACTGCTTCAAATGAAGCCACCATGGTCCCCAGTAACCTCATGCAAAGGCGAATGGAGGGATCGCCTTTTGACCTGACCATCCGCACCAGCGCTCTTATGGAGATTTTTGCCTGAGGCAAGAACACCTTTTCCTGGGCTTTGTCTATGATCAGACCCAGTTACTCCAGCCTTTTTAGCGGTATTTAGGAAGATTTCTCTAGGTTGAGAATCCAACCCAAACTTTCCAGATAATTGGTTGTAGTGCGAACGCTTTTGCTCCAAACGATTAATAGATCAGCTAGATACGCTACGATTGTTATGCCCTGTCCCCTTTACCTGGCAATAGGTGGGGCCAGCACTTTAGTGAACACCGGGGTGCTGTGGCTAGCCAGAAGGGCAGGGCTACAAACTGGAAATGCTGCTGTTCTCGAACCGCAGAAACTTTTGATGAACGGGAAATATAGGAACATGCAGATATGCATCCCTGATGTTGATTGATGCCAGAAGTTCTCCTCCTAGAAGGATAGAAACTACTGACCTGATCGTCTCCATGCGAAAGGAGCAGATCTTCAGGAACTGATTTAGATTTCTTAGATCTAGAATGGGTCTGATGTCTCCATTTGGTTTTGGTACCATGAAAAGATTTGAATAAAACCCCAGACCTTGCTCTTTTGTGGGGATCTGTATAATCACCCCTTGATATATTAATCGGTCTAGTGCCTGAAACAGAGATTGCCTTTTCTCTGGATCTTTGGGAACGCTTGACCTCAGGAAGCAAGATGGTGGAAAGTCCCGAAATTCCAGCTTGTACCCCAGCGTTACCGTGGAGATGACCCATCTGTCCTGAATTTCCTCTTTCCAGACTTCTGAAAACTGCAGAAGTCTTCTCCCCACCTTGGTGAGGGGGGTTGCCTCTTCATGATGAGGCTTTAGGATTCTGCTTTGCAGGTTTCCGACCCCAGCACTTCTTTTGAGCCTGGGTTTGAACCTGAGGTTTTACTCTAGAGTCTGACGGCAGAGGCCGTCGCCACTGCCTAGAGGCAGAAGCCCCTGGCGCAGGGGAAAGAGCCAGTTTAAATGAAGGGCGTTTATACTTTATTTTGACTAGCAAAAGAGTACTTTTCCCACTAGAAATGGTTGGTGGACTTATATTAAAGGACAAGTTAGGCCTTTATTCACATTGGAAATCGCAGCATCAACTGCTGGTATTTTCCATCTTTTGGGGATAGAGAATTGAAAATCTCTTAGGAGGGAGAAATGCTTATCCAGGTGATCCCATTCAGCAAAAATAAGTTGTTCTAGTAATGCATGTGCAGGAAACGCATGCAAAGGCTGAGAAGGTTTTAAGGAACCCAAGGAAGAAACCAAGCTTTCAGAAGACTCCGTCAGGGGCAGCATGAAAGTGGAACGAACCATCTCCGTAAGAGTTTGTATCGGCAATTTCTCAGATTGTGAGTCTGAAAAAGGTTCATCTACTGTTTCCTCCACAGAGCGATCGTCGGTTTGTTTTTCCTCCTGAACGACTGAGGGTAACACCTCATCCTGAGCCAACTGTTCACCTTGCAAAGGTTCTGAAGTGGGGGAGGGGGATCTAGCATGCTCCCTATCCATTTGAATGGAGGATGCAATTAAAGCCACTAATCTTCCTTCCAGACCCTGCAGGGAGGAGGAAAGGACATCTTCAGTCACGTATACAGGGGCTGAGATGTGAAAAGCAGCTGCACCATAAATTTGTTCCAATGGCTCACCCTGGCTTGCCATAACTGGTAATTCAGGCGAGGATGACAGTGTGGAAATGCGACTCGAGATCCTAACGCCTGGGGCTGAAACCTTTACTTTTTTGTTTTTTGTGGTGTCTTTTTTGGTAGACATAGTCCTAAGTACAAAAACAGAGGCACTATACAAATTGCACTTAATCACTGAAAATAGTCATGACATTTAAAGCTGCTATAAAGTTCAGCCTAGTGCTGGGAAAAAAGTATCGTTCCTGTATCAGGAATGCCAGTTTTGCAACCCATACGTGTCCCACAGCTCCTGTGTCCCTGTGTGCAGGCTGCTTGTCTCTTCCTCATCAGATGAGAGACTGTCACAGCTGTAGCTTTTTTGGCTTTAGCCTGCCATGCATCCTCATGAACGTTCATGGCACTACGTTTAGGCCCCGTCCCCTCAGAGAAAAAATTCTGACCTTTTTATATTTAAAGATGTTCCCACGCTTGTGTGCAGCGTTTTCGGGTCCACAGACCCAACACGGGGGGGGGGGGAGCTAGGTAATTGTGCAAGACCAAAGCCCTGGGTTCCTGGGGTCAAGCCCTACAAAGAGAGGCGTTACAGGCAAAACCTTCTGCTTCGGATACGAGGCCCCAGGTACCATCCTTTTAGGCCTCAGTGGCACTTTGGATGGATCTGGTGCATGGAGACTATTTAAATCCAGCAAGGATCCCTCCTGGAGCTCCTCAGAGCACATCCTCACTCGTGACCAACACCTTAGACACTGGCGAAAAAACTGATGTGCTCCTGGAAGGAGGAGGGGTTATATAGGGAGTGAACTTGTTGGATTGGGTGTACCAGTGTCCATCACCTGAAGGTGGCCTATAACCCATTAAGTAATTACTTAAGGCTCTGTGTCCCATGATGTACGATAAAGAAAATACAAGGCTGAGGGATCATCATCAGCATTCAGACTTTACAAAGTACGCAATAAGAAATGTAAGGGTTGCAATTAGAGCTGCTAAGATAGAACACAAAAGACACATAGTGGAGGATAGCAAAAAAAACACAAGAAATTCTTTAAGTATATAAACAGTAAAAGAGGGAGGACAGACCATATGGGTCCCATAAAGAATTAGAAAGGGAATCTGGTTACAAAGGTGAGATGGCGAAGGTATTGAATTTATTCTTCTCCTCAGTCTTCACGAGGGAATCGGGGGCTTCAGTAACCAAAACTGCAGTGTTTATCCTCATGACACATCACAGGAAGCACCCTCATGGCTAACAGAGGACAGAATTAGAAATAGACTTGAAAAACGTAACATTAATAAATCCCCGGGACCGAATGGCTTGCACCCAAGGGTCTTTAGGGAACTCAGTCAAGTAATTGCCAGACCATTGTTCCTAATTTCTACTGACTGGAATGGTACCAGCTGATTGGAGAAAAGCCAATGTAGCACCAATATTTAAAAAGGGCCAAAAATACATCCCTGGGAATTACAGATCAGTTAGCCTAACATCAATAGCTCCTGGAGGGGATGATAAAGGACTATATACAAGATTTTAGTAATGAAAACGGTATCATTAGCAGTAATGAGCATGGATTCATGAAGAATCGTTCTTGCCAAACCAATCTATTAACCTTCTATGATGAGGTGAGCAGCCATCTAGATAAAGGAAGACATGGTGTATCTGGATTTTGCAAAAGCATTTGACACAGTTCCCCATAAACGTTTACTGTATAAAAGTAATGTCAGTTGGCATGGACAATAGGGTGAGTACATGGCTACAAGGGCGAGTTCAGAGGGTAGTGAAAAATGGGGAGTACTCGGAATGGTCAGGGGTGGAAAGTGGGGTCCCCAGGGTTCTGTCCTGGGACCAAGCCTATTAAATTTATTCATAAACAACCTGGAGGATGGAGTGAATAGCTCAATTTCTTTATTTGCGGACGATACTAAGCTACGCAGGGCAATAATGTATCCGAAGGATGTGGAAACCTTGCAAGTAGATCTGAACACATTAATGGGGTGGGCAACTACATGGCAGATGAGATTTAATGTGAAAAAGGTATAATAATGCAATGGGTGGCAAAAATATAAATGCAATCTACTTGCTGGGGGGGGGGGGGATCCACTAGGGGAATCAAGGATGGAAAAGGTCCTGGGGGTCCTAGTAGATGATAGGCTCAGCAATAGCATGCAATGCCAAGCTGCTGATAACAAAGCAAACAGAATATTGGCATGCATTAAAAAGGGATTAACTCAAGAGATAAATCGGCAATTCTCCCGCTCTACAAGACTCTGGTCCGGCCGCACCTGGTGTATGCTGTTCAGTTCTGGGTACCAATCCTCAGGAAGGATGTGCTGGAAATGGAGCGAGTACAGAGAGCGGCAACAAAACTAATAAAGGGACTGGGGGATATTAGTTATGAAGAAAGGTTACGAGCACTGAACTTATTCTCTCTGGAGAAGAGATTCTTGAGTGGGGATATGATTTCAATTTACAAATATTGTACTGGTGACCCCACAATAGGGATAAAACTTTTCAATGGAAAGGAGTTTAATAAGACACGTGGCCACTCACTAAAATTAGAAGAAAAGAGGTTTAACCTTAAACTGCGTAGAGGGTTCTTTACTGTAAGAGCAGCAAGGATGTGAAATTCCCCAGCGGGGAGCATCGGTAGTTTCAAGAAATTATTAGATAAGCACCTGAACGACCACAACATACAGGGATAGACAATGTAATACTGACATAAAATTACACACATAGGTTGGACTTGATGGACTTTTGTCTTTTTTCAACCTCACCTACTATGTAACTATGTAACATATATATATATATATATATATATATATATATATATATATATACACACACACATACAGTCATGCTCAAAACTTTGCATACACTGGCAGAAATTGTGAAATTTTGGCATTAATATTGAAAATATGATTGATTAGGCCAAAAAAACTGCCTTTTATTTAAGGATAGCAATCACATGAAGCCATTTATCATCACATAGTTTTTTTGATCCTTTTAAATCATAATGATAACAGAAATCGCCCAAAATGCCCTGATAAAAAGTTTATATATCCTGGAATGTTTAGCCTTGGTACAGACACAGAAGGTGGCATACACAGGTAATTAAACTTTGCAAAGATGGAAAAGGATATAAAAAGATATTCAAAGCCTTGAATATGTCAGTCAGTACTGTTTAATCACTTATTAAGAAGTGGAAAATTAGGGTCTCTTTTCATACCAAGCCAAGGTCAGGTAGATCAAGAAAGATTGCAGCCACAACTGGCGGAAGAATTGCTCAGGATACAAAGAAAAACCCACAGGTAACCGCAGGAGAAATACAGGCTGCTTTTCAAAAAGATGGTGTGGTTGTTTTTAAGGAGCATAATTCAACGATACTTGAACAAAAAAGAGCTGCATGGTTGAGCTGCCAGAAGGAAGCCTTTACTGCGCCAATGCGACAAAAAAGCCAATGAGACATGTCAAGGTGTTGTTGGGAATATTGTAACCAGGCTTTTTTGTGGAACTAGCACAGTAAAGGTTTCTTTCTGGCAACTTGACCACGCAGAGCTTTTTTTTTTTCAAGTTTCATCGTATTATGCTCCTTAAAAACAACCACACCATCTTTTTCCAGAGCAGCCTCTCTTTCTCCTGAGGTTACCTGTGGGTTTTTCTTTGTATCCCAAACAGTTCCTGTAACAGGTGTGGCTGAAATCTTTCTTGATCTACCTGACCTTGGCTTGGTATCAAGAGATCCCCAAATTTTCCACTTATTAAGTGATTGAACAGTACTGACTGGCATATTCAAGGCTGGATATCTTTTGATATCCTTTTCCATCTTTGTAAAGTTTCATTACCTTATTACGCAGGTCTTTTGACTGTTCTTTTCTGCCTCCTCATGGCTCAGTGTCTACCCATGTAAGAGCTAACAAACTCATTGACTATTTATACACAGACACTAATTGTGATTTAAAAAGCCACAAATGTGGGAAATTAACCTTTAATTGCCATTTTAACCTGTGTGTGCCACCTTCTGTGTCTGTACCAAGGCCAAACATTCAAGGGTATGTAAACATTTTATTAGGGCCATTTGGGTGATTTCTGTTATCATTATGATCTAAAAAGGATCCAAAACCTATGTGATAATAAATAGGGATGGGCGAACGGTTCAGCCTGAGCCTAAGTTCGGGCCGAACTTTGGTTGTTTCGGATGTTCTGCAGAACACCAAACAATATGCGGTGTTCGGAACAAATTCGAAAGCCGCCAGAACACCATGGGACATTAACATAATAAAACAAAAGTGTTAATTTTAAAGGCTCATATGCAAGTTATTGTCATAAAAAGTGTTTGGGGACATGGGTCCTGCCCCAGGGGTATCAATGCAAAAAAAAGTTTTAAAAAGGGCCGTTTTATCCGGAGCAGTGATTTTAATAATGCTTAAAGTGAAACAATAAAACTGAAATATTCCTTTAAATTTCGTACTTGGGGTGTCTATAGTATGCCTGTAGGGTGGCGCATTTTTGACGTGTTTAGAACAGTCCCTGCACAATGAATTGTCAGTCCCGGCAATACAGATAAAAGTCATTGAAAAAAACAGAATGGGATCCCCCCAGTCCATTACCAGTCCCTTTGGATCTGGTATGAATATTAAGGGGAACCCCGAACCAAAATAAAAAAGAAATTGCGTGGGGGTCCCCCCAAATTCCATACCAGGCCCTACAGGTCTGGTATGGATATTAAGGGGAACCCTGCGCCAAATTTAAAAATGCCGTAGCGGTCCCCCTCAAAATCCATACTAGACCCTTCAGGTCTGGTATGGATTTTAAGGGGAACCCGCGCCAAAATAAAAAAAAATGGCGTTTGGGTCCCCCCAAAAATCCATACAAGACCTTATCTGAGCATGCAACCTGGCAGGCCACAGGAAGAAAGGGGGGATGAGAGAGCACCCCTCCTCCTGAACCATACCAGGCCACATGCCCTTAACATGGGGAGAGTGCTTTGAGCTAGCCCCCCAAAGCACCTTGTCCCCATGTTGATGAGGACAATGGCCTCATCCCCATAACCCTTGCCCGGTGGTTGTGGGGGTCTGCAGGCGTGGGGCTTATCTGGAAGCCCCCTTTAACAAGGGGACCCAGAGATCCCGGCCTCCCCCCTGTGTGAAATGGTAACAAGGTACAAATGTACCCCTACCATTTTGAAAAAAAAATGTCAAAATGTTAAAGACCGGGGGATGTTTGGCCCATCCCAAATAATAAATAATGTGTGTATGTATATATATATATATATAGGAAGGCCAGCATGGTGGCCTGCAATTATGGGAGGAGCCCGGAGGGTATAAATACCAGACCTCTCCACGAGGCTGGTGTCGGTTCTAGCGCGCCGTATTACACGTCACCAGGCCGACAAGCAACTCAGTACACGTTCCTGAGTTGTC
Source organism: Lithobates sylvaticus (assembly GCA_028564925.1). Classification (NCBI taxonomy): domain Eukaryota; kingdom Metazoa; phylum Chordata; class Amphibia; order Anura; family Ranidae; genus Lithobates; species Lithobates sylvaticus. The sequence continues at coordinate 403,368,379 of CM053029.1, read as the reverse complement.
CGACGCTCCTCGTTCCAGGTTACGGATTCGATTCCCGGTCGCACCCCCAGTTCGTTCCGCTTCAGCGTCGCAGGTAGGATTTATGCTTTTTCGTCGCTACGTCGAAACCCCTGTTCTTTCCACTGAGTCATTTCAACTGCCATGCTATTGTTTGTTTGTTTTCCACCCCACAATTCACCCCACTTCCACTGGTTGTTACGCCCGCTACCCAGTGCAAGCATCCCCTCACTCACACGTCCACCACAACACCTCCCCCCCCCCTTCTCCCTACCTCCCCCCCCCCCCCCCCCTCCTCCTGCCCCCCCCCCCCCCCCCCAAAAAAAAAAAAAAAAAAAAAAAGAAAAAAAAAAAAAAAAGGGAAAAAAAACACACCCACCCACCAGAGCATCTGTCGCTGCCCTCCCCACGCACTTCTTGCAGTCACCGCAAGTTCGTGTAAATGGGCCCCCATACCTTGCAAAATAAATCACACACACACCCACCAGAACATGTCACTGCACTCCCCACGCACTTCTTGCAACCACCGCAAGTTCGTGTAAATGGGCCCCCACACCTTGCAAACCTCAGCAAGACAGTCCACTCCTTGCCTTCCACGGCAACCCAGCCAATGTGAGGCACAGCCGTCCCCCGCACATCTTGCTTCACCGCAGGTTTGTGTCACGGCTCCCACATCCACCTCCCACATACCTCTGCAATCGTTGCAGCTCGATCTCCATTGGCCTCGCAGCCACAACTTCCCCAGTAGCAAACTTCAGCTACTCACGCCTTTCTCTATCCCTTTTCACCTTTCCCTTAGGTCAGTAAGTCGTCCCTTGGTCTCCTATACAACAGGATCGGACCACCCCTTTCTCTTTCCAGGTAATTTCGAGGGCTTGCATCTCTTCACCAGGGGGTCAACTACGGCCCCGAATCAGCTCTTGCAACCCATCTCTCACAAATAAATTCATGTCACCCCACCATAGGCACCAGGTCTCCCAGGCTTGACCCAATCAGAGACTCTATCACTAGGGCAGCAAGCAGGTGCGTAGGTTGTCGTTGGTTCAGTTTTCCATTCTCTTCACACACCTTTTCACTACATATCCCTGTCACACATACTTATTCGGCTCAGCACCCAGGCGTTAGTAACTGTCACATACTTCTATGCATGTCACTCTGTTTTCGAAGCACAAGTCTTCACTACGCAGACAAGGTCACCTAGTCTCATGACTTGCTGGCAGTGCAAGTATTAGCTGACCGAACCTACGTCATATTGCTACAGATCGAAACATTCCTACTTAGCAAACCAATCAGTAGCCACTCCCCCCAGTGCCGCCCTGGGGGGGCTCTGGTTAACCAGTCCGTGCCGAGCACAGACGGACACCCGAGCATCGGTTACCTGGCCAGTCACCTCCTGGCTTACCTCGGCTGTCACGCATTCTTTGAGTTCCACAGGCCAATGAAACAAACTCACCCAGCGCTCACGCGCATCCCCGATTCTCACCATACCGTCGAACGGTATCCTGCTTCGTTCACACACTTCCCCTTCCCATCCACGCAGAACACCATAGTTTTGATACAGAAATTTCCAGGCGTTAGTGACTGTCACATACTTCTTTGCATATCACTCTATTTTTCGAAGCACAAGCCTTCACTACGCAGACAAGGTCACCTAATCTCATGACTTGCTGGCAGTGCAAGTATTAGCTGACCGAACCCACGTCAAATTACTACAGATCGAAACATTCCTACTTAGCAAACCAATCAGTAGCCACTCCCCCCAGTGCCGCCCTGGGGGGGCTCTGGTTAACCAGTCCGTGCCGAGCACAGACGGACACCCGAGCATCAGCCACCCGGCCAGTCACCTCCTGGCTCACCTCGGGTGTCACGCATCCTCCGAGTTTACATATAGGCCCATGGAAACATCCCACTCAGCGCACGCGCGCAAACCGTTTGTCCCCAATACCCGTCACACAGGTATCCCGCCCTGCCCCCCCTCCCCCCTTCATATTTCCGCAATCCACAAACACAGATACATCCTCTCCTGCCCTTAAAAAAAAAAAAAAAAAAAAAAAAGTAAACGAGAGAAACATGCATCCCCCCCCCCCTCTTTTATTTTAGCAGACGCCATGTCTCTGGCCGGCAGCGACAATCTCAACCCCGCCCCATCACCTCCCGAAGCGGGCCCGGCAGACAACTTCGCACAAGCCTTCAGAGCTTGGACCATCCCCAGACTCTCAGCCGAGCTGAGGCGCAGGAACATCCCCCACCCCATCACGGCCAGGAAAGCTGAACTGTTCAGGCTACTGTTCCCAAGCCCATCCCCACCAAACCCACCAGACACGCAGGCATCACTGCAATCAATTGCCTCGGCAGTGTCCCAGCTACACACGCTGGTCTCCTCCCTATCAACTACCATCTCTGACGTCCAGGCCAGAGTGGGGACCTTGGAGCTCCAGCAAGTTACCCCCACTCCACCAGCTGTCGCCCCCGCCACCCCCACATCATGCATTACAAGAATCCGGACCCGATCCGACCATGTCCGCTATCCCTCACTGGTCTCAACTAACCCCAGTCTGAGTCACCACCTTCACGGCGCCACCAGTCTCATAAACCTCTCATTGTCACACAACACGCTGAAAGCCTACCAAGCTGCTTGGAGGACGTACCTACGGTTTCTGGACACATGCCACGGGGGGTCACCAGGGGACCTCCACCATATTCTAGCCTTCATTTCCCACTGCTACACTCGGCTGGCGTTATCACACAATACCATCAAGCTTTATCTAGCCGGTATCCAGCACTTCATTTCCTTACAAGACCCTTCCAAACCATCTTTGTTCGCTTCCCACGCAGTCAAGGCAATCCTGCGCGGCATCCTCAAAAAACAGCCGCAGGTCAATGCCAAACGCCTCCCAGTAACCGGTGCCATTTTCCGGGAGTTATCGATCATGCTCTCGCATTCACCTTTTGGCCTTTTTCCCAGCCTGGTCATCCAGGCTGCCATGTACCTGGCCTTCTACGGCTTCTTACGGCCCAGCGAGTTTTCAGTTACTGGCCCTAGCTGCAAGACGCTACGCAGGCGGCACCTCGTACGCCATCAGACCTTTTTCATCCTGCACCTCGAGGCATCCAAAACGCAGCAGACTGGCCCAGGCATCGACATCAAACTGTTCGAAACTCTCAATGCCTGGTGCCCCGTGGCAGTTCTAGATCAGCTATTAGCACACCTACCTGATCCCTCACCTGACAGCCCGTTGCTACCATTTCCGGTCAGACCCCTTAGTAGCAATCAATTCGTCACGCACGTCAGGATTCTCCTCCGCAACTTAGGTCTTGACCCAGCGAAATTCTCAGGTCACTCCTTTCGCATCGGAGCAGCCTCCGCGGCCTCCCGCAATGGAGTCCCCGATCACGTGATCAGGAGGATGGGACGATGGAAGTCCACCTGTTTTGCCCGTTACATTCCCGATCCCCAGACCGAAATGTCCCGGGCCTTCAGTAACCTTGCCTTGTAGCATTTGCCTTTACCAAACAAATAAACCATTACCTCCCTAAAAACAAGTCTTTTGCGCCCTTTTCTTAACTACTCTCCTAGCAGAAAGGGCCTCACGGCCCAGCTCACCAGGGCTTACCTTACGGTAGACCAGGGCACACTTCAGGTCTAGTTTGTTGTCTGTCTTGTGGCGTGTTTATGTTTTGCTCCTTCACATCGTTATGGACCGAGGGCTCCGACCATAAATAGGAAGGCCAGCATGGTGGCCTGCAATTATGGGAGGAGCCCGGAGGGTATAAATACCAGACCTCTCCACGAGGCTGGTGTCGGTTCTAGCGCGCCGTACCCGCCCCCCCATTCCCTTTCTCAGAATACTCTGATATGGTTCTCTACAGAAACAGCCATTACTTCTCAGGTAAGCGCCCTTTTCTTAACTACTCTCCTAGCAGAAAGGGCCTCACGGCCCAGCTCACCAGGGCTTACCTTACGGTAGACCAGGGCACACTTCAGGTCTAGTTTGTTGTCTGTCTTGTGGCGTGTTTATGTTTTGCTCCTTCACATCGTTATGGACCGAGGGCTCCGACCATAAATATATATATATATATATTATATATATATATATATATATCAGTATCTGACAAAAGTGAGTACACCCCTCACATTTTTGTAAATATTTTATTATATCTTTTGATGTGACAACACTGGAGAAATTACTGGAGAAATTACACTTTGCTATAATGTAAAGTAGTGAGTGTATAGCTTGTATAACAGTGTAAATGTCCCCTCCCTGATGTCATGTAACTCAGTGTTACAAGGTCTCAGTTGTGAATGGGGAGCAGGTGTGTTAAATTTGGTGTTATCTCTCTCACTCTCTCATACTGGTCACTGGAAGTTCAATATGGCACCTCATGGCAAAGAACTCTCTGAGGAGCTGAAAAAATAATAATTGTGGTGGTGATGGTGATGGTGATGGGAGTGTCATGGTCTGGGGCTGCATGAGTGCTGCAGGCACTGGGGAGCTACAGTTCATTGAGAAAACCATGAATGCCAACATGTACTGTGACATACTGAAGCAGAGCATGATCCCCACCCTTTCGGAGAATGGGCCGCAGGGCAGTAATTCAACATGATAACGACCCAAGCACACCTCCAAGACAACCACTGCCTTGCTAAAGAAACTGAGGGTAAAGGTGATGGATTGGCCAAGCATGTCTCCAGTCCGAAACCCTATTGAGCATCTGTGGGGCATCCTCAAACTGAAGGTGGATGAGCACAAGGTCTCTAACATCCACCATTTCTGTGATGTCATCATGGAGGAGTGGAAGAGGAATCCAGTGGCAACCTGTGAAGCTCTGGTGAACTCCATGCCCAAGAGGGTTAAGGCAGTGCTGGAAAATAATGCTGGAAAATAATGGTGGCCACACAAAATATTGAGACTTTGGGCCCAATTTGGACATTTTCACTTAGAGGTGAACTCACTTTTGTTGCCAGTGGTTTAGACATTAATGGCTGTTATACAAGCTGTCCACTCACTACTTTACATTGTAGCACATTGTTCATTTCTTCAGTGTTGTCACATGAAAAGATATAATAACACATGCATAAAAACGTGAGGGGTGTACTCACTTTTCAGAGATACTATATATAAATAGACAAAATAAATATTATTTACAAATGTATGTATATATATATATATATATATATATATATATATATATATATATATATATATATATATTTGTAAATAATATTTATTTTGTCTATTTACAGACAATATCCTTTATCAGGATTGGACTTCTTGTAACTATACATATGGAAAAGTAAGCACAGACCCCGAGGAAGCAACTGCACAAAACGCGTCAATCTCATCTGCTAATGAATGACTATATCAATCTTAAAAAAATGTTTTATATACATATGATTTTTTACAGACATTGTGCAATTTTTAAATATTTAATAAAACAGGTTTTTTTTTTTTGTATATTGTTTTTTCTTCTATGTGGTACCTTTAAAGAGCCGTTGTATATACTTACCTCATTTTGATTTGGGGTTAAGTTGTGGTACTTTTTAAATTAGGAACTGCTTTATTTTTCAGGTAAGCTGACAAAGTAAAGGTTGTTACTACTGGAAAAATGTCAAGATCCTAACTTATTTTGTAGTTGTTACATGCCTTTTAGAGGCCCTGTGTTCTGTTAGCAACTGGGAAGGGTCTCTTCTAAAGTTCCAATGAGACCCGCCAACTTTATATTTGTTCACCATAGGTTTATATTCAATTTGTGAGACTAGGGAGGCTTTGCAATCTTGGATAATTCCCATCATCTGTGATAGGGAGGCTTCTGGTTGGTCTAGCTGTTCTGCTATCTTCTGGGATGTAGTCCCAGCTCCAGAGAGCTCACAGGATCAGGGAATCATGTACATGGGAGTCCAAGTTCACCTGAAGAGTCGGATTGTGGCAGCCATGATGGGGCAGCAATAGCTCCGCCATGTTTTGAGTGCTGGAAAGAGACCCGCTTCTCAGCAGTGGTTGACAGGAGGTTCTGGAACAGGAAGTCCAGCTAGGGTATTTAAGTGCCAGAATATGCAAGTTTTTTTTTACCAAGACTAGGTGATAGCAGTAGAGCTCTCAAAATCGGTTTCTGCTTATTCCTTCCATTTTTACTAGCTTTCCAATCTTAGTTATAAATGCAATTAAGTCCTACCACCTTCCCCCTTCAAGGACCATAAGCATAGTGAATAACACAAAAAAAGTTAAGCTGTGTGAATGTAATTCTAATGCAGGAAACAATGCTGATCTTCTTAATTTACACAATTTGAACAGATTCTGGATGTAGAAGGATGCATCCTTCTTCTAAGCGACAGATAGTAAAATCATTTTAACAAGGTTTTACAAGCATGTGTTGCCTAGCGCCCTTTCTGTATGGAAGTTGCTGTATGTATCCATTTCATTAACCATCTAACCAGGTTAGAGTCACATTAAACATTAACATTCTTAGAATGTAACTGATCAAACTTTACAGGTAATGTTTAATAAAGAAACACACCAAACCATATTCAATATTTAACAATATTTAAAAGTGCACTGTTCATAGAAAACTGTTTCAATAGTTAGAAAAAATGTATACTTGCTTCATACATAAGCCATTTCAGTAGCAACGTTTAAATGGATTGTCTTGTGCTATGAGAACATGAGGCTGGCATGGCTGAATATACTGCTAGAAATCTTCTTCCCCAAGTATTTGCCTAACTAATTTTTGTAGTATAGTTTGAAGAATCAATTTTTGAAGAATAAATTCTTGCTCTGTACAGTATGGGGGGGGCATGGCTTGGCGCATGGAGCAGATGGACGCTTGAGAGCTCAGATCCCGCTCCCTCCGCCTAAAACAGCACACAGCGAGACCGCAGGCAGCACCATCAGCTCTCCATATGAGCAAGAGAGGAGGCAGCAACACCCCCCGCACCTCGGGACCCACGAAAACCGCCGAGATCGGCACCTATTTCACGCCGAGGGGGACTTCCAGCAAGGCCGCGCCGGCTTCCAAGATGGCGGCGACCCGCTCGGAGGCGGCTCAGGCAGCCCACGCTGCCTCACAGGTACAGGCCTCACAGCCTCCTCAACCCCCCTCCTCTCCCAGATCCCCAGGACCGGAGCACACCACCCATATAGGGCACAGAAGCCCCCCCAGCCCCAGAAGCCCCCACCGCTCGAGAAGCCCCTCTCCTCCAGCATATGGCCGGCAGGGACAGTGGGACATGGAGAGCTACATAAAGGCTCTCCCAACAAAAGGGGACATTGAGGCCTACATTAGCAGGCTAGAGAGGTCATACAAGAGAGAAATAACAGATCTACGCCATGACATAGGACAGCGCTTTGAGGATATTGAAGGGGCTGTGGAAGAAAACGTGACCAGAATAATAGAGCACGATGACATCCTCCAACAGCATACGATACAGATACAGCAACTGTTCTATGGTTTAGACGACCAAGAGAACAGGAGCCGCCGCAACAACATCCGCATTCGCGGAGTTCCAGAATCGGTTTAAAACAAAGATTTGTCAGTGGCAGCAACCGCCATGTTCAATCAACTTCTGAACAAGCCCAAAGATGACCCCCTGGAGATCGACAGAATTCACAGATCTCTCGGCCCTCGTAATCCCAACCCAGCATACCCCCCGAGACATAATCTGCCGTATACACTTCTTTAACATCAAAACCGAGATAATGCAGGCTGCTCGCAACCAGGAATCTATCCTGTTTAATGGCTCCCCAATAATGCTCCTGACGGACTTATCCAAACAGACGTTACTAATGAGGAAAAGCCCTGAAGCCGGTAACGGATGCACTACACACCAAGCAGATAAAATATAGATGGGGTTTCCCCTTCCACCTCTTCGCATCTCACGATGGCAAATCTGCAACATTCCGCACCTTAGGGGACTAACCCAATTTTCTAGGGACCTTTGAACTCCCACAAATCAGAATCCCAGATTGGCCTCTACAAGCAACAACACCGGGCTTTTCCAAACCTCCCGGATGGGAAAGAAACACCAAGAAAAAAAAAACAGAGCGAACACCCCCACCTTCCCACCAGGGTGACCAGCTTTGATCCTGCCGGCGCAGACCGACCAACAACCCATGTTCCCGACAGATGAATGTCTGTTCTTCATTTTGCCTGACAAACTGATCCTCTTCTGATAGCCCCTAATGGGGGACATCTGCCTTGTCCTACAAGTTCTCCTCTAAATGTTTTTCATGTTGTGCAATATGTTTTTTCACACCCCCTGGTTATACTCTAGCACTGAGGGATTCCCTAGCTGGGGTCTCCCCCATTCTGTTTACTCTTGCATACCGCAGGGCTGTTACTAGCAGTTGAAACTACCTCAGTTATAGAAGAGGTCGGATGTAAATGCTTATAACCTGTTAGGATCTAGAACCTGAGACTCTCCTTCCAACTGACCAGTTTGCAGATTTACATTGGAAAGGGAAGAGAAAAGAGGAAAATTGGTGCTTAAAAGTATATAATGCTATAGCTGTGTGCCTTTACTATGACACTTTCAGGTATCTTTCTGTAGGTGGGGCGGAGCCCCGGATATCTGACCAATCACGTTCCCCACGTTAGGGTTTGCAAAGTCTTAACTGACTCTACGGTGAAGTTTTTCTTTTTCCTTTTTTGGATCTGCTTGGTAGTGTCCACAGTCCCTTTTGGACTCTGGACACTTGAGGGAGTAGCTTCCCTACAAGTCTAGAACACCTAGCTATCTAGCTAGCATCTCAGCACACTGATACAGTTTAATCATCAAAAAAGGCGGCACTGTTTAGCACGTGTCGACTCTAAGTGAGGAAGACCTAGTTACCCCTGTCTCAGTGCACGTTACCCTCCCCCCTTCCCCCTGCTTTAAGGGCTCCTCTCTCTAACCTCCCTTCCTCCCTACGCCTTATTTTCCTTTCTTTATCCCCCCTTCCCCAAACCCCGCAGCAGCCCCACATAAAACATACTCTCGCCTACTAACCCCCCTTCAACATGACTAGCCAATTGGGGATAAAAATATCCTCCCTTAACTGTAGGGGGCTTAATACCCCTGAAAAACGCAGACAGATTTTACATCACTTCCATAGAGCCAAGACCGCTGCGCAAATACATTGCAACGACCGCCATTTTATTTTTTTACTACTTCAGGAGACTCACTTTAAGACCGACAAAATCCCGCCACTACCAGACAGAAGGTTCACGACATGGTTCCACAGTACCAATCCCTCAGCCAAAACAAAAGGGGTCTCAATAGCCTTTCACAACTCCTTCACCCCTGAGGTTTTAGATAGTTATATTGATCCTAAGGGCAGGTACATATTCTTGAAACTGCGATACTTACAAACTATTCTAACGATTTTTAACGTCTATCTCCCTAACCAGAACCAACAAGGGTTCCTCTCCTCCATGGCTTCCCGGCTGAAAAACTTCGGAACACCTAACTTGATCCTAGGAGGCGACCTCAACGTTCCCCTGGTACCGAGGATGGATTCATCCACAAGTAAGTCGCACATACCACCATCATCATTAGCGAACATTCGTAACAAATTGAAAGACATGTCCCTAGTGGACATCTGGCGATTCACACACCCAACTGAGAGAGATTACACTTACTACTCCCCAGCCCACAAATCATACAGTAGAATAGACTACATGCTATTCTCACAGACGCTGCTGGACTTTGACCCTGACTGCGAGATAGGCACAAAACTATGGTCAGACCATGCCCCAGTTCACATGACGTTAGGGAAACTACCGAGTACGAACCGCCGTTCCTCCTGAAGACTTAACGATAATCTCCTCACTGATACAGTGTGCTTGGCCGATTTAACGCAAGCAATCACAGACTTCACACAGAACCATGCACAGGACGAGACCTCTGATCTGAATAAGTGGGAGACACTGAAATGTGTCCTGAGGGGGGTCCTAATACAACACGGCTCCAGACTGAAAAAAATCCGCACGGAAAACATACGCCGTTTATTCACACAAATAGCAACTCTAGAGGCTCAGCACAAACGCACAATGGACGCAAAGACCCTGACTGAACTTTTCGAATGCTCGTAGAGATCTACTTCAGATCTTCTCTGAGAGAGCGCTGGCAGCCTGTAACAAAGGCCGTCACATACATTATGCTCAAGCGAACAAATGTGGAAAATACTTGGCGCGTATCATACATCCCAGACAGCAACGACAGTCCATCAACCACATTATGTCTTCCTCACAACAGAAAAAATCCAAAAACTCTGAGATAGTCTCTGAGTTCCGAGACTATTATTCCTCTCTGTACAACCTCCTATCTCCCCAAGACTCATCCCCCTCCTCTACATGTGATTTATTGCAATACATACAGGACACGGCCCTCCCCTCAATCCCCCCTCCCGACGTGGAAGCCCTAGAACAACCTATCACCACAACTGAATTTTTGTCGACGATCAAAGGCCTTAAAATAGGTAAAAGTCCAGGCTCTGACGGATACACCCCCTTATTCTACAAGAAATTCGCACAACAACTAGCCCCAATCATGACAAAAGCATTTAATGAGGTAGACGACTCCCACCCTTTATCCCAGCATTCAACATTGCTAAAATTATGTCTCTGTACTCGCGCCCCTCAGCAAAAGTGTCCGCCAATGGGGAAACCTCAGGGTCCTTCAACATTGCAAACGGCACGCGACAGGGTTGCCCCCTTTCCCCTCTCTTGTTTGCAATCACAGTCAGGGCCGGACTGGCCTACCGGGATACCGGGATATTTCCCGGTAGGCTGCCTGCCCTGGGGCCACTTTGCGGCTGCAGTGCTCCCCTGTTATGCTCCTGTGAACACGGAGCTGGCCGGGTCTTTGTTCGGCGGCCGCTCCGTAACACGGCCCCGCCCCCCTAGACCGTCTCATGTGATAGTAGATAGAATCCACCTATCACACATATAGAAATTAGCTTTCTATATTCCTCCATGCAGCCGCTGAATGCTTGGAGGAGGGAGAGGAGGGAAATCAAACATTCAGCGGCTGCATGGAGGAATATAGAAAGCTCATTTCCTCTATATGCCGCCTACCTGCTGATCCCCCTATCCAACTTACTAACTAACCTACTGCCCTCCCCCAGTTCTTCTTGTGTTCCCCCCAGTGCTCTCCTCCCCCACCACACTCTCCAGCCCCCCCCCCCCACAGTTCCCTCAACCCCTGTTCTTTCTGCTCTCCCCATCCTTCTTTAGCCCCCCCCCCCCCCACAGTGCTCTCCAGCCCCCGCAGTGCTCCCCAGCCCCCATAGTACTCTCCAGCCCCCCACAGTGCTCTCCACCCTCCACAGTACTCTCCAGCCCCCCGAAGTGCTCCCCGCCCCCACAGTACTCTCCAGCCCCCGTGCTCCCCCGCAGTGCTCTACATCCCCCGCAGTGCTCCCCACCCCCCCACAGTACTCTCCAGCCCCCTGCAGTGCTCCCCACCCCCACAGTACTCTCCAGCCCCCCTGCTTCCCCCGCAGTGCTCTCCACCCCCGCAGTGCTCCCCACCCCCCACAGTGCTCTCCAGCCCCCCGCAGTGCTCCCCACCCCCACAGTACTCTCCAGCCCCCCGTGCTCCCCCCCACAGTGCTCTCCACCCCCCGCAGTGCTCCCCACCCCCACAGTACTCTCCAGCCCCCGTGCTCCCCCCACAGTGCTCTCCAGCCCCCACCCCAGTGCTCTCCTCCCCCACCACACTCTCCAGCCCCCCCCCCCCCCACAGTTCCCTCAACCCCTGTTCTTTCTGCTCTCCCCATCCTTCTCTAGCCCCCCCCCCCCACAGTGCTCTCCAGCCCCCCGCAGTGCTCCCCAGCCCCCATAGTACTCTCCAGCCCCCACAGTGCTCTCCACTCTCCACAGTACTCTCCAGCCCCCCGCAGTGCTCCCCACCCCCACAGTACTCTCCAGCCCCCCCTGCTCCCCCCGCAGTGCTCTCCACCCCCGCAGTGCTCCCCACCCCCCACAGTACTCTCCAGCCCCCTGCAGTGCTCCCCCCCCCACAGTACTCTCCAGCCCCCCGTGCTCCCCCCGCAGTGCTCTCCACCCCCGCAGTGCTCCCCACCCCCCACAGTGTTCTCCAGCCCCCCGCAGTGCTCCCCATCCCCACAGTACTCTCCAGCCCCCCGTGCTCCCCCCCCACAGTGCTCTCCACCCCCGAAGTGCTCCCCACCCCCCACAGTACTCTCCAGCCCCCCGTGCTCCCCCCACAGTGCTCTCCAGCCCCCACCCCAGTGCTCTCCAGCCCCCTCCGTGCTCCCCACCCCCCACAGTGCTCTCCACCCCCCACAGTGCTCTCTAGCTCCCACCCCAGTGCTCTCCACCCCCCACAGTGCTCTCCAGCCCCCTCCGTGCTCCCCACCCCCCACAGTGCTCTCCAGCGCCCACCCCAGTGCTCTCCACACCCCCCACAGTGCTCTCCAGCCCCCACCCCAGTACTCTCCACCCCCCACCGTGCTCCCCACCCCCCACAGTGCTCTCCAGCCCCCACCCTACTACTCTCCACCCCCCACAGTGCTCTCTACCCCCCACAGTGCTCTCCAGCCTCCGTGCTCTCCACCCCCCCGTGCTCTCCACCCCTGTTTTTTGTCTCCCCCACCAGTGCTCTCACAAGCTCCCCCCAGCACTCTCCACTCCCCCCTGCATTTTGCCCCCACACATGTGCTCTCCAACCCCACCAGTGCTCTGCAGTCCTCCATGCTTTTCACCCCTGTACTTTCTGGCCCCCATGGGTGCTCTCAAGCTCCCCCACCCCATTGCTCTCCACTTCCCCCTGCTCTTTGTACCCCCAGTGCTCTCCAGCCCTGTTTTTCTGCCCCCCCCAGTGCTCTCAAGCTCCCGTCCAGTGCTCTTCACCACCCCACACTCTTACCCCCCCCCAGTGCTCTCAGCCTCCCGTGCTCTCCACCCCTGTTATTTTTGCCACGCCCAGTGCTCTGCACTCCCCACCCCTGTGATCTCCACTCCCCGTGCTCTTTGCCCCCACCCATGTGCTCTCCAACCCCGCCAGTACTCTCTGCTCCCCCTTCTCTCTAGCTCCCACCCAGTGCTCTCCACTTCCCCAGGACCAGGGGACAGGCTGACTGGGGACGGAAAGTGAGGACGGCTGAAGGTGCAGGTGGCCCGGGACCACTCCATCTCACAGCAAACAGATCCTCTGGAAGGAGCACTGTCACCATCCAAAACGAGAACAGCGGCTGCCTGCTGCTGGCCATCATGGATATCCTGCTGGCATGCAAGGTACTGTACCGAGCATCAACAACACACCTTCCCACAGACAGGGACTGCAGACTGGGACATGGGGCACAGTAAGGCTGCATTCATGGGCACAGTGAGACTGCTTTCACGGCACAGTAAAGCTGCATTTGATGGGCACAGTGAGGCCGCAATGGTGGGCACGGTGAGGCCGCAATGGTGGGCACGGTGAGGCCGCAATGGTGGGCACAGTGAGGCCGCAATGGTGGGCACAGTGAGGCCGCAATGGTGGGCACAGTGAGGCCGCATTCACGGGCAGAGTAAAGCTGCATTTGATGAGCACAGTGAGGCTTCATTTGATGGGCACAGTGAGGCTGCATTTGATGGGCACTGGCGAGGCTGCATTTGATGGGCACTGTCGAGGCTGCATTTGATGGGCACTGGCGAGGCTGCATTTGATGGGCACTGGCGAGGCTGCATTTGATGGGCACTGACGAGGCTGCATTTGATGGGCACAGTGAGGCTGCATTTGATGGGCACTGGTGAGGCTGCATTAAGCTCTTGTATCATGTCTGCAGTCTCTGACCATTTCCTGTATCATGTCTGCAGTCTCTGAGGGAGTCTGAAGAGGAGTCAAGAGTGGGAGCGCCGCCAGGATGGGGGTCATGGGAGAAGTCAGACGTGTGTGGACTGTGGATAAGCTGGCTATATCCTATAGGAGGAGACTATAGGATAAAACCAGAGCCACCAAGCTGGAGCCGACTGACTGAGCCCTGCTTGGTGCACCTGAGAGGAGGTCAGTGACCGCACCGCCAGGCCAGTCTGAAGGGGGGTCACTGATGTAAGGGGGGAGATAGTACAATAATGTAAGGGGGCACTGATATAAAGGGTTTCCTCCTTATATCTGTAACCCCCCCCCTTACCTTAGTGTATTCTTTCAGCGGAATGTGGTCCCCCCCCCCACGTTCTGAGTTCCTGGGGTCCCCCTTGATGATTGACCACTTTTAACTGGAATTTACTTATATATCTCCCTATGTGATTTCATAGCTGTCTTTTCTATATATAATACACTCTTCAAATGTGCTTTAAAATGTATGGTTTTCCCTTTCTTGAACCATAAAATAATGACGTTATGCTGTTGCGCTGGTATAATAATGCTGTGGGGCTGGTATGAAATTTTTTCCAGGGCTGAATTTTATTCCCAGTCCGGCCCTGATCACAGTAGAACACCTGGTGCAAGCCATACGTCAAAACAACTCCATACATGGTATACCCACCCCCTCAGCCCCCCGAAAACTGTCTCTTTATGCGGATGACCTTCTGCTATATGTTACCCAACCACATATCAGCATACCAGCCATCCTAACTGAACTCGACAAATTTGGTACATACAGTAACTTTAAGCTAAACATCTCCAAAACAGAAGCCCTGAACATTTCCTTAACCCCACGACAGCTAGAAGACATGCGTGCACGATTCCCCTTTAGATGGCAATCACGATCCATCAAATATTTAGGTACAGAGATCCCCAGAGAAATACAAGACATCTACCCTCTAAATTTCAGCCCTCTACTGACTTCGATTAGGCGCTCCCTGGAATCGTGGCACAACCTCAAGCTCTCATGGTGGGGTAGAATGAATGTTATTAAAATGGACGTCCTCCCTAAAACATTATATCTATTCCAGACACTCCCCATTCTCCTCCCCAAAGCTTTCTTCCTCTCTCTCCGCTCCATCGTAGGGAAATTTATTTGGCTACATCGACCCCCCAGACTCAAACATAAACTCCTGTGTGCCCCCCGAGACAAAGGAGGTTTGGGACTACCAGACTTCCAGACATACCACTCCTCCTCCCTATTCTCCAGACTACTTGAATGGTTCCCTAGACCTCTACTTAAGCCCTCAACCTCCACAGAACAGGATATGGCCCAAACTGACCTGAGGGCCCTTTTATGGGGACACCACACCAAATTCCGCACCATCCAAGGGATCCAAGGGATCTCCCCGCTGACCACGGCGGTCCTTACCCTGTGGTATGATAAAGCCAGTAAATTAGCTCTTTCCTCAGATCCCAGTCCTCTCTCCCCACTATTCGATAACGCTGCCTTACCTACCTCCCTCTCTAGAGAACATTGGGGATCTTACACACGGGAACAGTGGCCTACGGCTAATAAATTTGTTCACCCATCCACGGGCCAATTCAGACCGACCGAGGACACACAAACCCCCTACGATATTGACTGGCTCTCTATGATATCACTGAACCACCTAAGTAGATCACTACATATGTCAGGTCAAATCCACAGGCAGCTCACTAACTTTGAGGAACTATGTAATCTCTCTCAGACCCCCAGACACACCTTATCGCTCATATACAAGGATATTCTATTGCATCTCAATAAGGCGCCACCAACATACACCCATAAGTGGGCTAGAGATTTAGGAATAGACATATCACCGGCCCAATGGAACACCTCTTTTATCCACACACACCAGGCATCCAGATCAGGCTTTACGCAAGAGAAAAACTATAAACTGATATCTAGGTGGTACAGAGTTCCTTCCTCGGTACACAGGATGTTCCCCAGTTCAACAGATGTCTGCTGGAGGTGCCACGGAGGAGAGGGATCCTACATCCACACATGGTGGGGATGCACCAAGGTACGCCCATTCTGGGACAAAATATTTGAGGTATACAATGATATGTACCAGTCTTCTCTCTCCCCCACACCCCTGATCGCTCTTTTATCCATCATACCAGGCGCAATCCAGGCACAAAAAAAATGCCTCCTGAGATTTATGCTTTCAGCAGCTAGACACAACATATCCCTATACTGGAAAAAAGATTCCATTCCCCCTATGTCAGGTTGGGTGAGCATCCTAAACGATATGATGCTGATGGAGGAGCTACAAGCCAAAACGGATGACACCTATGATAAATTTAACACCTTATGGTCTATATGGAGACACCACTCGACTTCGAGTCGGTTCTTAGACAACCTACAGTTCTGAACTTCCCCCAGTACCCTTACAAAAACCGAGAGGCAACTCAGGCTTGCCTATCGCTAGGACATGTTAACTGAGCTGCCCTCCCCCTCCCTCCCCATTCTTCTTTCCCTTCTCTTTTCCTCTCCCTCTTTCTCCCTCTCTCCCTCGGCTACCATGCCCCCTCCTCCCCTCTTATATAAGAGGCACAGAGATAACTATGTCGACAGTGCTCTGGGTGGTGTCCACAGGGAGACGACGCCACACAGAGACAAGCAAATAGATTGACGACCCCTGTGCCCAAGTTGCACCTATCGGTTACAGTTGTATGTGATGTTCACGCACTTTAAAAAAAAACGTAAAGCAATAATTCCTTTATGCTCCCCCTCCTCCTCCCTCCCACACTACCCCTTCCCTTCCACTCATCCCTACCCCCCACCCTCCCTCCCAACTGCCTTCGCCCCCCGTCCCCCTCTCTTTCCCTTGATAAAACCGTTTATATGTTTATGCTTTACGGAATTGTTCATACTGAAGATATGTATATATTTTGTATGTTTGAAACTTTAATAAAATATATATTCAACCTTAAAATTATGGACAGTCTCGAGGCATCCCATTCTAAAATGTAAAAAAATTATTCTAATAGTTTTACATAATACATTAACATCCACACGTAGGACACCCAACATTAGATGTGATTTATTCTTCCAAATCCAATACATGTTTGCACACTGTAACTAGTGTAGCGCTGGCTCCTGACGAGCAGGCGCTATTGTTTTTCAAAAAATTAAGTTGCCTGAAGCCACAGTTGGGCTTCAGGCTAATTTCTTTAAATTTCTGGTTTCAGTACCAGTCCAGCTGGGTTGCACTGGTTTCTCCTTGACCGCAGGTGTCGCTGTCACCGCCGGCAAGAGTAGAAATGCAGTCTAGCTGGATGCATTGAATGCCACTTGTCTCTCGGAACCAGCCCAGTGGGAGTGTTTTCCTGCTGTGAATTCTGGGGGGTGGTATTTAAGATACCGACGCCATGTTGGAGGGGGAGATTTTTCTGTCTGTTTGGTTCTGGTGGTCCTCCTGACCAAGCCCCATGGCCCTCCTGGCCTGGGGTGCGGAACCATGCATCCTGTGTCTCGGGGCTGGCCGGGCTGAGGCAACGCAACTGCAGGGATAGGCTGAGTGACTTTCGGAGCCTACTGATCCAAGGAAGGTGCAGTGCCATCTCATCTGAAGGGAGAGGCCCAGCAACTGAAGAACCCCAGGGGAGGGCTCTTTCAGGAGAAGGCCGTGCACAAGGCTGGCTTCTCTGAAGGAGCCTGGAAACTTAGTTGAAGGACGCAACCTGGATCAACACTCATACGGTATCGCCGGATCGGCTGAGAGAAACTGGTACCATATGTTAGTTCTTTAAAATTCATCCAAATCCCTCAGTAACGCTCAAGTGTAACTTACAAGTATGTGGCAGAAACTTTACCGAGCATCCCACCGGCTGCTAGGCCTAGTGAGAGAGACCTATACGGGGGTTGCAGGAATCCAGTTGGGGAACACTAATATTCTCTGAATTCTTCTAATATATTCACTCTGCAATTTAAGTACCTGAACTCACCCCTAACCCTCTACCCTTTATTGAGATACTTTATCTTTTTTCCAAATAAATAACCCAAAAGAGGATTCAGTGTCAGTTTCAACATTTCTTTGGGCCACTTTCCATGGGATCCCCAAGACGGAGAAGCAAGCAGGTGAGGTAACGGTAAGCCCAAATAAAACCAGCAGCTCCTTCGGGGGTTAGTGCTACACTAGTATTCCAATGTTTCTCTTCTCCCTCAGTTTTTGTCCATCACTCAGCTAATGTGACCCCAACACTGACAGAGGGGGGCAGGGGAGGGTCATTAGTTGTTAGAACGCCAGTGGATAGAAGGTTGTAATGGTGCACAATGAAAACCTGTGGCTTTGTGTAACTAAAAGGCAGGCTTCATCCATCTGCTGCAAAAAGGTGTCCACTACCCCCACCTACGACTGTCCATAACAGTAAGCAGCATTGGAGGGCAAATAGATATAAGCAAGGCCAAGGATAAATCTAAGGAAAAATTCCAAGCTTACTTACCAACCAGCCCACGGACAACCAAATTAACCTGTCTAACAGTATGCGTTAAAAACAGGAGTTAAGTCTGCACACATTTGCAAATACATGCGTAAGCTACAGGCCACGTCAAGGCACCCTGGTATCTGTAGTTCCTATCACTAACTGATGAGTGACTCCACAATGGAAGCACATGCATTCTGATGAGTAGGTGTAGGGCAGGTGGACTGAAGGGAGCCGTAGGCAGAGTCCCTTGTCCCCATGTTAATGAGGACAAGGGTCCCTTCCCCAAAAGCTTGGTTCAGTGGTTTTGGGTGTCTATGGACTTATTATAATCCGAAAGCCCCCTCTAACAATAAGGTGGGCCCCATATACCCCTACTAATTCCCATAAAAATGTAAACAGTAAGGGCTGGTTCAAGGCAGCCACTGCAATGTGATTTGACTGGGCTCAGCACACACACTGTTTCCTTTTTTTTATGAACATTATTGAGATTATTGAGATGTTACATCTCATGAAGTTCAATTGCCGGCCGCTCGAGGCAGTGGATTACCTCGCACTGCGCTGTGCTGAAAAAAGTACTGTATGCACTACTTTTTTTCAGCGCACCATGCCCGCACACCAACACATTGCATTGGTGTGAACAGGGCACATAGGAGACAAGGCATTTTGCCTTGATCATGGGGTAGGCCTGAGCTGGAAATGCTGCCTAATGCATTGCCACTGCATCTGGTGTGACAGCAACATCTATGACAGCAACAAAGATATTCAGTGTGCCTGTCAATCAGACATCTTCTCTTTTCCATAGATGCTGTTGGTGAATAATAAAAGTATATTTTCTAATACCTACATACATACATCTATACCTATGTAAATACATCATTGTTTGTGAACAAGAGATTAGGAAAAAACAAATGGTAAGATCATAAGTGTAGTGGGAAAAGTGGCAATTCAATCCTACCCACAATAAATTGTTATAGGCTGGGGGCAGTAGGGAATATAATACTAGCAGAAGTGTATGTGCAACAACAGGAAAGGATTACTGTTCTTAAATTTGTTATAATTCAGGCAAAGTTTGACTCCTTTCTCCAATACAGATTGCATTGCCAAATTGATGGGTGGTTTATTTAAGCAAGCTGGATGGTCATTCTGATTGTGTCAGGACAAGGCTCTGAACCAATGATCTCTGCTGCATCCAGTAGTAGTCCTTATTGTAGAACCACTTAAAATGCTGGACAGCTCCCTGTCTGATCTCTTAGAACAATCTTGCCTTGTCTCTGGAGAACCTTGAACCCATTACCTTGCTATTTAAGCCGTGCACTTGCTATTTACAGATTAGTGTGCGCTCTCCAGCTAATATCTTGCTCTTCTCACTCATTACTGCCCGTTGGCTCGTTCCTTGACTATGCTTCCACTTGATCCCAACCTGCAACCACTTGTTACCAACCTTTGGCTTGTTTACTGACTACACCTCTGCTTAATTCCTACTTGCTATATCTGCTACTGGACCTCAGCTTGTTCACCTCCTGGTGGCCAGCAAAAACAACACAATGTTCCAGGCACTGTCCCTATGGGGGAACTCACTGTCCACTGCCCAGGAGCCAATCCGATGCAGCCATCATAGTAACATATAAAGTGACTAAATTGGGTACCTCCTGGTGGGGTGATCCTCCACCATCAGGAGCTCTGGTGAATACCAATTAGTGCTTAGACCCTACAGCTCGGGTGAGCCCATGACATCCACCAGGGATGAACTGCTTGTTTACTTATCCATCTAGGTGGTGGGAGGCTCTCTACTGCTATAGCAATTGATCTCGAACCACAATAAATAAAATATGTTGATACAATCTACTGTACTTGCCGCAGTCATACAGATACTGTACATTAGATTCCACATTGGTCAAACATTGAGAGGGGAAGCAACTATTTGTAATTATTATCTGCAGTGTCCAGGCACATAGCTGTGTTAGGAACTCCAGCAATATTCCCCCAAAAGATGAACCTTGCGCATTTTCACTGACATATGATATAATTAAACAATTATGACTTAGGCCCCTTTCACACTTGTGCAACTTGTCCTGAGACTTGGGACTGCAAAGTCACATGATAAGTCGTACTCAATGATTTTCAATGAGTACCATTCATATCTGTGGGACCTCAAGTCGCAGCAACTTCAAAGTTGTCCCTGCACTACTTTGGTCCAACTTTGAGGTGACTTGAGTGATCATATGACTGCTGATTGCTCTGTTTATGGTCAGCTTAGAATAGAGAGCAATTATTGTTAGTCACTTCTCTCTGCTCTGCCCCTCCATCACTTACTGGAGTGCCAGGCTGGGGTGGGGGCAGGTGCAGCTAGCTTTAGCTCTCGGCCACATGCTGAGAGCTGAAGCCAGCTGTGAATGGAGAGCTGAAGCCAGCTGTGAATGAGGCACCTGGGTGGATCCCGACAATACGATCAAGATCCTTTTAGAGCCTAGAGCAGCTCTGTGACGTCAGCTGATAGCAGGCAATAGCCCACTATAACCTGACTCTGGTCAAAGTAGAGCAAATGTAAGTACATTGCTGTGACCCAGAAGAGAAGTATGGCCAAAAAAAGCATTTAAAAATGGTGAGGTAATTTTTTTCATAGAACCCCTTGCATAATATTCTTGCTCTATCTTTTGCCATATATTTTCAGAATTTTGCTATTGTGCACAGGCATCCACTTGCAATATACTGTAGAGTTTAATTCTAAATTCACTGTTAAATCACACTTCTAGTACAACACCCATGGAGTATGTGTTACATTCTTTTATGTAGTATTGCGATGATGTTACCTAGATACCAATTGCTACGTAGGTCTTGGCATTTATCAACTGAAAATAATAAGTTACTTTTTCACTTATATAGATTTCCTTTGCATTTCATTGAACTACCCTAAGTACACTCTCAAGTGAATCCTGTAAATACATTATTCATTTTCGGATGATTTATTTGTCACTGTGTTTACTTTTGTTTCTTTGTTTTTATTTTACTTATACATTTTTTAAACTGCTCCATGAGACACATTAAAATACCTTGCTGCAAAATGTGATACTGCAAGTTAGTTTGTTGCATGTAGTAACTAGAGGGCTTGTTCACACTTGCTGAATACTGATCAAACGCGCCTATAGCGTTAATGCACGTTAATAGATGCAGTTTATAGGCGTTTAATGAGCATTAAAAAATGCTCCCCCAAACACCCTATTTGCGCTTTATATGTGTTTTTGGAGCGTTAAAACCACACCACAAATGCCTAGCACTATCTGTAATGTACTACCAAGCCACAACCGTGCTGCAATCGCATGCCGGCATGGTTGTGGGGCCTTACCATAGACTCGAATAGAAGGAGTTGAAGTGCTTAAACTCCTTTCAAACTCAACAATTTTGAAGTGAAGCTTCACTAACACGTGTCATGTTTTGATAATGTGAACTGCACATGTGATAATTTGAACAGCACTATGCTGCCCACAGAATCATTTGCATAGGCATTTGAGGGGTGCTGAAAATGACCCTTAGATGCCTGCTTTCAATGTCAGCGTGAACTAGGCCCAAGAGGTGAGGAAATCCATTTGCACAAACACAGATTATTCCCAGACTGCATTATTTTTCTGAAGGTTGCTTTAGCATGGAGTTTTGGTTATTTCTGACAAAAGGTTTACACCCTGTTAAATCACAGCTAAAGTTTCTGTATTTATTACCCTAACACAATCAGGCTGCATATACAGTAATACATACACTCTGCTTTCTGTGTATATTTTACATACTAAGAATATCGGTAAAATACCCTGTGCTGGCAACACATCTGGCAGTCTGACCTCCACTCTTACATGCCAGCAACACAACATCCCCCCCTTACACTGCTCCAGGGAACTAGAGTACTGTTGATGGGAGCTATAAACCAATAAACCAAAGATTTCTTGTTGTTGGTTGCAAGTTACATGGACATCTTCTCTGAAATTCTCACTACACAGCAGCCTTTCTGCATAGCAATCGCTCTACAGGGTAGTCTAGTCTTTATGTATGGCAGGCCTTCTCTAGAACAGTTTCTACACATAGCAGTTTTTTTTCAGGAAATATTATCTAAATTTCATACTTTCTAAAAGAAATATATCTACTACGGGAGTGAATGTCCTTTTCAAGCAGCAGAAGCACTATACTGAGTATATAATATAATTCAAAACAGAAGTATCTTTATTACAATTGTATGCAGAAGAATATGCAGGAACATTTAAAAAAAATCACCAGTGTAGTATAGGTATATAGCAGCACCTTCAAGCTAAATCTTTGCAGTGTATTAATTATGTAGCTTGCCTGGACGAAGTCTTGATGACGAAACACGTCAGGACGTGACTGTATGGCAACTGTGAGTGACACATCACATCCAACCGGAAGTGATGATTTGGGAGCCAAAAGCTGGTGGTCGTGTGAGACACAATGTGGCTAATTCCCTGACTACTGGGTGCCGTTCATTATTAACAAGGGAGTAATTGTTACTCAAGGATTTTGTATAATTTTTAACATGCGAGTTTGATGTGAGACGTGTGTGGTTTTAATAAAGGTGGTTTTACATATTACACTATCGATTTCTCTAAGGATTCTCATTCTGGGTCTGTGGAATACATCCTGGAGATTGCCGTGGTTGGAGCTAATTATGATTCTGAGTGCAAGATGCCAAGCATGAGAATGCAAGGCAAATTGATCTGGTAAATGCATATCTGTTGGGGAATTGGTGACACGGAGACACCAGGTGCGGTGTGAGGATTGCATGTTTTCAGCCAAAATTTTCACATCAACATGGATGCTTTATGGCAATTTAATTGGACTGTTTTATGGACTTTGCTTGTGACACTGATTTTGTGTGACACTTCACATTTCACACAGGATGTTCTTGTGTTAGATGTTTTATTTCACTGTTTAGGTTTTTTAAAGTTAGTAATATCATTGATCTAAGAGGTGCTACACAATTAATACACTGCAAAGATTTAGCTTGATGGCTCCGCTATACACCTATATAACATTGGTGATTTTATTTTTTTATTTTTTCCACTCATTTAAAGCGGCAGCACTTAGGAATTTGTATTTGTTAATTTATCCACTCATCTTCCTCTGTGGAATTGTAGTGTTTTAGGCAAATGGTCACAATTCTTTGGAGATGCAGGAATATTTGCTTTTAAAAAACAGCCCAGCAAATCAGAAGATATCAAGCAGTCTACATACTGTATGTATGATGATCAACGCAGCTAAATTTGTTAGTGGAGTCTCGCTCCCCCAAGATAAAGATCTTGACATCTTGGTGTTTCTGTTAGATGCAAAGCTGAGATACAGTAGGAAAAAATTGCTACCTCCTTAAGTGAATACTATACTTCATCAAATTGGGGTGTCATCCCAATTAAATGTATCATTATTACACAGTGATAACAAATTACTAACAGGACATACAAACTGAAAACAGAGGCTCTTATTGCGGAATTGCTCATTGTGAGAGTAGATTATTAATGAGACTGATTAGAATAAATGCATCAGAAGAAAAAAACAAAGAAAGCTAGAGTACATAGTAGTAAGAATGACCATAGTGTGTCTGACCCGACTTATATTCTCCAGACTGCATCTCATAAGTAGATTAATAAAGGAATAAAAAACATATAAACAGTAAATATAGCTTTTGCCATATGGCAACAAAAGAAGAGAGCTGAACAAAGTATAAATAGGTACTGATTTGAACGTATACTGGTAAAAAAGAGGGTAGGACAATGATCTCAAGGCTAGCTCACAAGCTGCCCACATAGTAGTTTCTCATGTGGGTAGTCTTTCCATATAGCAGTCAATCTATATCATTGCCTCCACATTGGTAAGCTCACTCAGGTCAGTCTTTCTACGAAAGTGTCCCCACAGGGCAGGTTAATTCGGGGCATTTACTTAAGGACAGTTTCTCCACATGGCAGGCTTACTCAGGTCAGTCGCTCTAGAACAATGTCTCCAAATGGCAGACTCACTCAGATCAGTCTGTCTAGAACAGTGTCTTCAAATGGCAAGCTCACTCAGATCAGTCTCTCTAGAACAGTGTCACCAAATGGTAGGTTCACTCAGGTCAGTCTCTATCTTCACAAGGCAGGCTCACTCAGGGCATTCATTCTAGGACAGTGTCTCCAAATGGCAGGCTTCCTCTGGTCAATTTCTCTTGAACAGTGTCTTCACATAGAAGGCTCATAAAGGTCAGTCTCTCTTGGACAGTATCTCCACATTGTAGGCCCACCCAAGTCAGTCTCTCTAGAACAGTGTCTCCACACAGAAAGTTCATTCAGGTCAGTACCTTTAGGAAAGGGCCTGCACATGGCAGGCTCAGTCAAGGAAGTCTTTCAAGGACAGTGTCTCCTCATGGCCGACTTAATTAGGGCAGTCTCCCTGGCACAGTGTCTTCACACTGCAGGCTCACTCACTGCAGCCATTTTAGAACAGTGTCTCAACATGGCAGGCTAACCTAGGGAAGTCACTTTAGGACAGTTTCTTGTCGTGGCAGGCTTTCTCATGGCAATTATGCTCCTGGCAGCATACTCACCTCTCTCAAGAAGCCTCTCCACAGTGCAGTCACTCGTAAAACAGCATCTCCAAAGGGCAACCCCTTAGAGTAACCTCTTCATATTTGCAGTCTTTCTGTTGTAATGTGTAGTTGATTAAGAAATATAAACATTGTTTTACAATATACATTTTTACAGCAGGCAGTATTTAGCATTTACCCCTTCCAGTCAGCAGGAGACTTGCTTCTGAGTCTGATCCACAGTGTTTTAGATTGCTGGTTAACTGTTACACTGTACATACAACAACAGGATTTCCCCCTCTCTGAGTTGAGACAATGCCATCCAGATCTTTAATCTGCAAGATCAGTCAAAAAGTGCAGAACTAGTGCTAGGCTTTCTTATGGACCAATCAAGTGTGCACTTTACGCACTGAATCATGGAAGTAGCCTGTACTAAATGTTCATTTACAGGAAAAATAGATTTTATACAAATAATAAATATAATGATATAAAATATATAAAATGTCTGTTTTTGCATGTAAAAAAAGACTACGGGGAACATTTATAAAGAAGTGGCATTCTTTAAACATTCACAGGTGAATAAATCAATGTTATTTAAAGCTGAACTTCTGGCAAAAAGAACTTACATATAAATGTAGCTAGGTGCTTGGCTAGAGACAGAGAGCGATTTAGGACACTGCTGCAGTGCTTTCTGTGTCTACATTGGACTTCAGCTGAATGGGTAAACAATACCTTACCTCCATCCACCAAGGGGAGCAGACAAGCAGAAGGAGCTCAATGATGGTTGATGGTTGGCAGCATTGAGTCATGGGAGATGTAGTGCAGGGGAAAGATCTTGCCATGGCAGTCAATGGACTATAGAATGTCAATTACCAATGTGAGCCGGGTATAATGAGAGAGAGAGAGTCGTATTTTTTTACAGGCTGAATACTGAGGGGATTTCCTCTTTGCTTTGAGGTGACTGAAGTGTGACCATCACTGTTCCTGTGTGCACATCAGCTTGCTACAAGCCTGCTGCCGTGTGCTAAGGACCAGCGTCACTTCAGGCAAATCAAGAAGTTAGCTGAAATCTGAACAATGGGACCCCTGTTAAAAGGACACTACTGCCACTAACCTGTTGCTGCTAGCAGAGACTAAGTTCATAGGGACTGCCCATCTAATTAGTAGCATTATTTACTGCATGTAGACTTTACTGGGAATGTACTCATGTACACCACCGTAAAGACTGGGCCCCAACGCTAGCCAGCCGAAGAACTAGGGCTAAAGACTGTTCTCTCAGATACCTGCTTCACAAGAAATTTAACCATAGTAAGAGGTGTCTTTCGGGCAGCCTTAAATGTCATCACTGTTATGCATATGGCATGCACTCTAAAGTAGATATAGCCTACTGTTTACAGAGAGGTTATCCCAGTCTGATGTTTGCTTTTTGATACTGAAAAGAATGCCTCGGACTTTGTCCGCCGGACCCAGTCTGGCGGACAAACCGCCGGACTTTCCGAGCGTGTGACTTGCCCACACACGCCCGGACTTCGCCGGACTTTCCGAGCGTGTGACTTGCCCACACACGCCCGGACTTCTCCGGCGGACAATCCGCGGGAAAAAGTCCGCGGGACTTTTGAAAATGAACGGACTTGCCCACACACGGAGCAGTCCGTTCATTTAGAACGTAACTGCAGGTGAACGGGGCTAGCGAAGGCAGTGAATGCCGCCGCGCTAGCCCCGTCACCTGGTATGGATTTAAAGGGAATCCCCACGCGGAAAAAACTGCGTGGGGGTCCCCCCTAAATCCATCTCAGACCCTTATCGAGCACGCAGCCCGGCTGGCCAGGAAAGGGGTGGGGACGAGCGAGCGCCCCCCCCCTCCTGAGCCGTACCAGGCCGCGTGCCCTCAACATGGGGGGTGCCCTGGGGAAAGGGGGGCCGTGCGCCCCCCCCACCCCAAAGCACCTTGTCCCCATGTTGATGAGGACAAGGGCCTCTTCCCGACAACCCTGGCCGTTGGTTGTCGGGGTCTGCGGGCGGGGGGCTTATCGGAATCCGGGAGCCCCCTTTAATAAGGGGGCCCCCAGATCCCGGCCCCCCACCCTATGTGAATGAGTATGGGGTACGATGTACCCCTACCCATTCACCTAAGGTGTAAAGTGTAAATTAAAAAAAAAAAAATAGAAAATTTTTTCAAAATATTTTATTGCACTGCTCCGGGGGTCTTCTTCCGTCTTGGGGGGTCTTCTCGCCGGACTCCTCCGCTATTTTACCTAGCTCTTTTACCGAGCAGAGGAGCCCAGCTACCTTCTTCGTCGTCGCCGCGTCGTCTGGGGGTCTCGATCCGCCTTCGGGGGTCTTTCGGGGTCTTCCGGGGTCTCTTCTGTTCTTGCCGCTGTCGTCGCTTTCTGCGCCGCCGCCGCCTTCTTCTTCTTCTTCTTCTTCTTCCGATGTTGACTCGTCGCTCTCTCTGGCCGGAATGCCAGAGCCGCGCTGTGTTGTGACTTATATAGGGACAAGGGGGCAGGGTCACATGCTCATGTCACATGGTGACCCCGCCCCCTATGATGTCACAGTCCCAGCATCCTCCGGGACTGTGACATCATAGGGGGGCGGGGTCACCATGTGACATGAGCATGTGACCCTGTCCTCTTGTCCCTATATAAGTCCCAGCACAGCGCGGCTCTGCATTCCGGCCAGAGAGAGCGACGAGTCAACATCGGAGGAAGAAGAAGAAGAAGAAGAAGAGGAAGAAGAAGAAGAAGGCGGCGGCGGCGCAGAAAGCGACGACAGCGGCAAGAACAGAAGAAGAGACCCCGGAAGACCCCCGAAGGCGGATCGAGACCCCCAGACGACGGCGGCGACGACGAAGAAGGTAGCTGGGCTCCTCTGCTCGGTAAAAGAGCTAGGTAAAATAGCGGAGGAGTCCGGCGAGAAGACCCCCCAAGACGGAAGAAGACCCCCGGAGCAGTGCAATAAAATATTTTGAAAAAATTGTGTGTTTTTTTTTTATTTACACTTTACACCTTAGGTGAATGGGTAGGGGTACATCGTACCCCATACTCATTCACATAGGGTGGGGGGCCGGGATCTGGGGGCCCCCTTATTAAAGGGGGCTCCCGGATTCCGATAAGCCCCCCCCGCCCGCAGACCCCGACAACCAACGGCCAGGGTTGTCGGGAAGAGGCCCTTGTCCTCATCAACATGGGGACAAGGTGCTTTGGGGTGGGGGGGCCGCACGGCCCCCCTTTCCCCAGGGCACCCCCCATGTTGAGGGCACGCGGCCTGGTACGGCTCAGGAGGGGGGGGGGGGGCGCTCGCTCGTCCCCACCCCTTTCCTGGCCGGCCGGGCTGCGTGCTCGGATAAGGGTCTGAGATGGATTTGGGGGGGACCCCCACGCCGTTTTTTCGGCGTGGGGATTCCCTTTAAATCCATGCCAGGTGACGGGGCTAGCGCGGCGGCATTCACTGCCTTCGCTAGCTCCGTCTACCTGAAGTCTACCTGAAGGCTAAATGAACGGACTTTCCGATGATCGGCAAGTCCGTTCATTTCCAAAAGTCCGGCGGACTAGCATACTAACGGCGGGATTGTCCGCCGGACTACCAAGTCCAGCGGATAATTTTAAAACAAAACTTAAAACCTAGTCCGCCGGACTTTTGGCGCACACACGGGCGGATTGTCCGGCGGTCTTCAGTCCGGCGGACAATCCCTCCCCCATTCCTTTCCAGCCTTCTGGGACACATTAAAGGCCCCTACAGGCTGCGGACCATTCAAGCCGTCTGTGAAGCTGCAAGGAGCCATAGCTAGCTTCCCACACTGGATTCTTGGACAGGTAAGTGTCCTTTTTTTTTAAGTCAGCATCTACAGTATTTTTGCTGCTGACTTTTTTTTTCCCAGACTGAAAATCCTCTTTAACCACTTCAGCCACGGAAGGTTTTACCCCCTTAATGACCAGGACATTTTTTGTGATACGGTACTGCGTTATTTTAACTGAAAATTGCGCGGTCATGCAACTCTGTACCCAAATAAAATTGATGTCCTTTTTTTCCCACAATAAAGCTTTCTTTTAGTGGCATTTGATCACCTCAACAACAAGACAAACAAAAAAAGAACGACAATTCTGAAAAAAAAAAACAATATTGTTTACTTTCTGCTATAAAACATATCCAATAAAAATATGTAAAAAAATGGAATTTCTTTATTAAGGCCAATATGTATTCTGCTACATATTTTTGGTAAAAAAAAATCCCAATAAGCGTATATTGATTGGTTTTCGCAAAAGTTATAGCGTCTACAAAATAGGGGATATATTCATGGCATTTTTATTTATTTATTTATTTTTACATGTAATGCCAGTGATCAGTGATTTTTAGTGGGACTACGACATTGAGGCGGACAGATCGGACACCTAACACTTTTGACACTTTTTTGGGAACCAGTGACATTATTACAGTGATCAGTGCTAAAAATATGCACTGACACTGTATAAATGACACTGGCAGGGAAGGAGTTAACATCAGGGGCGATCAAGGGGTTAAGCGTATTCCCTAATTGTGGGGGGATGGGCTCACTGCATGGACATTGTGATCCGTGTTTCCTGATTAGCAGGAACAATAAATCACAGTGTCCATGCCTGACAGCACAGCGGTTTGCTTGTTTACATCGGCAGACCGCCGTTCTGTCTCTGTGGGAAGCGATTGCGAGTGGCCGGCAGACATCGCGCCTGCCGGGCCCTCTGATTGACTCATGTGACCACTGTAATCAATCACAGTGGGTCACATGACAGTTTTAAACAATGGATTGCTTCCTTTCAAGCCATCCATTGTGTACACTTGTATTGCTAGCTGTGATTGGTCACGGTGATCACATGGTACAGACTGGGCCAATCACAGCCCATCTGTGCCATGTGTTTAGCGGTGGCCAATCACAGCTAATCACAACAAAACCAACTGAGTAAGTCAACTTCATTCAGTAAAATGCTTGCTCATAGCAATGAAATACATTGCGAAAAGCAAACATAATGTGTAAAGAAAGCTAGTCCAGGCTTGGGAAGGATTGTGACCAGGGGCGGCCCATCCATTAAGGGTGCATTGGCGCCCCCCCCCCATCCATGACACCCCCCCCCCCCCATCCATGCGTTGGGTCCCTTGCAGGATGCCCGGTGCATGAATTACATTGGCGGGGGTGTTTTTTTTTAAATAACTGATTAGAGTCAAAGGCTCTAATAGGATTCAAAATAGGGTGGGCGCAGAGAATGTGCTCACAGCCCACCCAGGTGTGTTAGAATAGTGAATGAATATTCGCTATTCTATCACTGATCTTCCTCCCGGCCAATCAGGAAGCAGGTCTGAGACCCGTCACCCAATTGGCTGAAAAGATAGGCAATCCTATTGCACGCCTAGGAGGAGGGGAGGAGACGCACAGCCACCATGATGGAGGTAAGGGACACAGGAGCCGCCCGATGCTCGCTGCCTGCTGCCCGATACCTAAAGTCTGATGCTCGATGCCTAATGATCAATGCCCGCTGACTAATGTCCGATGCCCGCTGCCTAGATGGGGTAAGCGCCGGACTGACTAGCAGACGGGGGGTGGTTGTTTGCCGCCCCCCCCTAAAAAAATCCACCAGCCACCACTGATCGTGACCAAATGGTCGGGATCCCCCACATGTGGACCAGCACCCGGCTCAGCCTCTCAGTGAGCCAATAAGAGGCTAAGCCAGCCGGCCTCCCCCTCAACAGCCTGGAACTCCAGTGAGCACAGGGAGGCAGAGCAGAGAGCTGGTGATTGACAGTCACCGGCCCTCTGCTCACGGAGAGCTGAGAACTGAGCGATTGGTGGTGTTTGATCGCTCGATTGCCTGTGTTCTGTCAAAAGAGCCAACTCGTCAAAATTTCCAATTACGTCACTTCCAGGGACTCTCCAGCAACAGTAATTGCAGATGTTGACGACTTGGCTGTTTTCACAGAACACCGGCACTCTACACTACAGTACAAAACGACTTGGCTATTTTCACAGAACACCAGCTAAGGAGTCAAAAAAGTTGTCGTTCCCTTGGCGGCCTTGTTGTTGGTTAGTAGCGGGGGAATTAACACAGTGAACATTATCCACAGTGGCAACTTCTTTGCAGAAGCTTTCTTTGCAGGGACTGTTTGATGGCAAAGTGACTGTGTTTGATGGCAAAGTGGCTGTGTTTGATGGCAAAGTGGCTGTGTTTGATATTACAGTGGCAAAGTGGCTGCGTTTTGATGGGCACAGTGGCTGCGTTTTGATGGGCACAGTGGCTGCGTTTGTTACAGTGGCTGCATTTGATGGGCTTTTTTTTTTCCAGAATTTTTCAGTTTATTTGCGCCCCCCCAAAAATTTTGAGCACCAGCCGCCACTGGCCCGGCCCCTTTCAGAACGTCAGACACATGGACTTCTATGGTGGGGGTGTTTTTTTTAAGCACCTGATTAGAGCCAGAGGCTCTAATAGGCTTCAAAAAAGGGTGGACTCGGGCGCAGAGAGTGCGCCCTGATCCCACCCAATTGTGTGACCATTCGCTATTTTTACACCGCATTGCCTCCCCACCAATCTGGAGGCCGGTCAGTGAGACCTGTTTCCTGATTGGCCAAAGTGCCAGGCGTCCCTATTGGATGCTCAGCGCTTTGGCGGAAGTGGGACAGCTGAAAAGAGGAGAGGAGACGCCGTAGAAGAGGACACCTTATCAAGGTAACGCCTGCATGGGGTGCCCAGCGATCCATCCACGCGGGGGGTGTGAGCGTGCCGGGGTGTCCCACGATCCATATGCGGGGGTGGTGGGAGCGTGTACCCTGCGATCCATCCGCAGGGGGTGTGAACGGGATGTCCCGGGAGGGACACTGGCAGCATTTGATGGGCACACTGGCAACATATGATGGTCTGACTGGCAGCATTTGATGGGCACAGTGGCTGCAATTGACGGCACAGTGGCAGCATTTGATAGCACAGTGGCAGCGTTTGGGCACAGTGGCAGCGTTTGATGGGCACAGTGGCAGTGTTTGATGGCACAGTGGCAGCGTTTGATGGCACAGTGGCAGCATTTCAGGGCACAGTGGCTGCGTTTGATGGCACAGTGGCAACATTTCAGGGCACAGTGGCTGCGTTTGATGGGCACAGTGGCTGCAATTGATGGCACAGTGGCAACATTTCAGGGCACAGTGGCTGCGTTTGATGGGCACAGTGGCAGCGTTTGATGGGCGCAGTGGCAGCGTTTGATGGGCGCAGTGGCTGCAATTGATGATTTTTTTTTTCAAAAAAATGTTGTGCCCCCCCCAAAAAAAATTTGAGCACCAGCCGCCACTGGTTGCATCCACCTAGGTATATAATTTTGAAAAGAACATGAACCCTACACGTCTCTTTTAAATCTACCCTGTCCAGGTGACAACTCTGCAGTCATTTCACCGCAGAAGGAAGAGCGTTGTCACCCTGTTAAATGAAGATGGAGGGAGGGGGGATAGAAAAGAGCCGTCTTGAGCCTAGATGTTATGTGAGGGTCACATTCCATGTGAAGAACGGTCAGATGCTGTCACCTGACGTCAAGTGTGATGAGATGGATGCTGAGATCCTCCTCCTCCTCCTCCTCCTCCGGCAGAGTCGGTGCAGGGAGCCAGCACTCCCCTGTACCCGCCTGTGGGGCTGGAGATAGGTACGGATTGGTAGCGGTGTGAAGAGGGGGATGCTGCGTGCCAGGGAAGGTCCACGTTCAGGTGAGTGGAGAAGATGACCAATGCTAGGCTGCATTGGATGGGGATGGCCGATCACCCGTGTGTTAATGGAAGCACGAACTGCTCGTCGGGCTCGTTCTCGGCTCTGGAGGCGGTGGCGGACTCCATCCCCCGGTACATCGGGCTCTTCTTCATGCTTCTGCTGGACCTGGGCGCCGTGCTGGGGAACGTGGCGGTGGCCGCCGTCATCCTGAAGACGCCCCAGCTCCGGAAATTCCTCTTCGTCGTGCACCTGTGTATTATAGACACCTTGGCTGCCATGACGGTGATGCCGCTGGGGATGGTGGCCAGCTCCGGCAAGGTGCCGTTCGGGGAGAGCCTGTGCCAAGCCTACATCTCCTTGGAGCTTTGCTTCAGCAGCGCGTCCATCCTCACCGTGTCTGCCATCCATATCGAACGGTATTATTACATCGTACACCCCATGAGATACGAAGTCAAGATGACCTTGGGTCTGGCCATCTCCGTCCTCATCTTCATCTGGCTGCAGGCGTCCTTGACGTCCACCGTGCCCTTCCTGCCATCGGCCGGCAGCGGCTCCAACAATGCCAGCCTGGTGAATGCCACCCGGTGCTCCCTGCAGAGGAATGCAGGGGGGCACAGGAAAGTCTTCGTCACCTTCTTCGTCTTGGTGTATTTTGTGTTGCCTCTGGTCATCATAGTGACAGTCTACTGCAACGTCTTCAAGGTGGCCAGGATAGCTGCCATGCAACATGGACCTCTACCTTCCTGGGCAGCAAGTCCTCGCCAGAGGTCCAACTCTACTGGCAGTAGAACCAACATCATGCCAGGGGACAGGTCCCATAGAGGTTCCCCAGACAGGACGTTGGGGGGAGCAAAAGCAGCCTTCACCCTCATGATCATAGGTGGCCAGTTTGTCATGTGCTGGTTTCCTTACTTCGTCTATCATGTCCAAAACGCCCTAGAGTACAACTCTTACAAAGCCTCTGGAACCAAATGGGAGAACATTGTCAAGTGGCTTGCTTACACCTCCTTTACGGTCAACCCCTTCTTTTATGGCTGCCTGAACAGGCAGATCCGAACCGAACTTGCCAGGATCCCCAAATGTTTCCTAAAACAGTCTTTGGATGAACAGCTAGGCCTCTCCAGCCATGAGGGGTCTGTAGAGGAGAACTTTCTTCAGTTCCTTCAAAGAACTAGCTGTGTGGTGGACAGAAGAAACAGCTTCCCAACATCCACCGCCTCTAGGCTTCTGGTCAATCAAAGTACTTTGAGCTTTAGAATCCCAGGGCAAATTTTGGAAGAAACCCCAGAGTTGATGGAACAGGATTCGTCGGAAGCTTTTAGAAGTCTACAGATGTGTACGAGGCAAGCAAACACCCTGGGGCTGACAAAGTGAATCCAACTTTTTTGGTGACTTTTTTTTTAAGGGTTGATTGATCAGTTGACCAAATGTGTCCCATGTGAAAACAAATAGGCATAACGAGCAGTGGGCAAAGTATCTACAGTACTAGGCAAAGGAAACAGCCTGGGGCAGAAAAAGTGAACCCAACTTTTTTGGTGACTTTTTTTAGGGTTGATTGACCAGTTGACCAAATGTGTTCCATGCAGAAACAAATAAGCATAGAGAGCAGTGGGCAAAGTGTGGCAAATCTACAGTACTAGAAAAGGAAACAGCCTTGGGGGGCGACAAAGTTAACCCACTTTCTTGGTGACATTTTATATTTAGGGTTTTGACCAAATGTGTCCTATATGGAAACAAATGGTCTTATTCACAGGCATAAAGAGAAGTGGGCAAAGTGTAGCATTTACAGTACTGGGCAAGGACATAGCCTAGGGCTCATAACGTGAACCCACCTTCTTGGTGACCTTTCAGGGTTGATTGATCATTTGTAACAAATGTGTCCCATGTGGAAACAAATATTATTACTAATAAAAAAAAAATAGCATTGTGTAAAGTGCAGCATCCACAGTACTAGGCAAGGATACTAGGGCTGACAACGTGAACCCACCTTCTTGATTACCTTTAATATTTAGGGTTGATTAATCATTTGACTAAATGTGGAAACAACCAGCCTTATTATTGTTATTAAAAGCATCCAGAGAACCTAACCTAAATGTATCTTTCCCAATGTTACTGTATTGTAGCTTTTTTTGCTATAGGAGGCTGCACTTTCACATCATTGTTACTCTTTGCAGTACACTTTATTATCGCAGTATTAAACTCAAAACCCAAAATAGTAAATATTGCAGTTTACCAATCCTTCAAGTGATATTAAAGGCAGATTTTTATTCTAATAACAAACATGTCATACTTACCTGCTCTGTGCACTGATTTTGCACAGAGCAGCTCTGATTTACCTCTTCTCAGGTCACCTGCCAGTGTTCCTGGCCCCTCCCTCCTGCCGAGTGCTCCCATAGCAAGCAGATTGCTATGGGGGCACCCAAGCAGGCTCTGTGTAGCTATTCACACATGAAGCGCAGCTCGGTCCTGCCCCTGCTTTCTCCTCATTGGCTCACTAGCTGTGATTGACAGTGGCGAGAGCTAGTGGCTATCTCAGCTAATGAGTAGGAAGCGGCCCGGGAGAGCCGCTGCTCTTGTGCACATCGTTGGATCGAGATGGATCTCAGCTAAGTATTGGTGGGGTGGAGCTGCACACAGAAGCTTTTTTACCTTCATGCATAGAATGTATAAAGGTAAAAAACCTTGAGCCTTTACAACTGCTTTAAATATGGTGTCTGTCTAAAGCTGGCCATACACCTATAGATTATCTGCAGATTTTCTATGGTTAGATGGAAAAAGGGCAACAGTTTTCTCTATGTTCGCTAAACTGTGTGGATGGAGGAATCTCCCACTTTTTCCATCTAACCATAGAAAATCTGCAGATAATCTATAGGTGTATGGCCAGCTTTAGTTTTTTAGGCTTTTTTTTCCTGTACCACTCTTGCTGTCTTTTGCTGGCCATACACGTATAGATTTTCGGCCGAGATGCCTACAAAAATTCTTTGTACTATTCTGCTCCTTCAAATTTTCCCACCACATTGATTTGGCCCCACTATTGATTAGAAAATCAAACGAACAATCTTAAAACAAAAATCAATACATGTATGTAGTAATCTCCATTCTGGATAAAGGAGCAATGGAGACACCTTTTAGACATCAGTCTGGGGAGACCGCAGTGTTAAGCTGGCCATACACCATACAATTTTCTTATTCAATTTCCTTTAGATTTACCTTCAACTGTGTAGTACAAGGGTCTGCCTGATTGCATACAAATTGAAAGTGTTTAGATTTGACCTCATATTAAATGGTTTTGGTAAATCTAAAGGAAATCTATAGACAGAAGTTGTATAATGTATGGCCAGCCTTAAGCCCCATACACACTATCAGATTTTCTGCTGTTTTTTTTCCTTCAGATTTACCAAAACCATATAATATGAGATCAAACCTTAGGAGTTTCAATTTGTATGCAATCAGGCAGGCCCTTGCACTGCATGGTTTTGATAAATCTGAAGACAAAAATCAGCAGAAAATCTGATAGTGTGTATGGGGCTTTAAGCTGGCCATACACCTTTAGATTTTCTGCAGATTTTCTATGGTTAGATGGAAAAAGTGCAACAGATTTCTCCATGTACGCTAAACTGTGGATGGAGGAATCTCCCACTTTTTCCATCTGACCAAAGAAAATCTACAGATAATCTAAAGGTGTATGGCCAGTCTTAGGCTGGCCATACATTATACAACTTTTGTCTGTAGATTTCCTTTAGATTTACCAAAACCATATAATATGAGGTAAATTCTAAACACTTTCAATTTTGTATGCAATCAGGCAGACCCTTGTACTACACAGTTGAAGGTAAATCTAAAGGAAATTGAATAAGAAAGTTGTATGGTGTATGGCCAGCTTAAGAGTGGCATATTTAGAGGGACTCGACTAACAAATTTAAATTAAACCCCAGCAACCATTTTTTTTTTTTTTTGGGGGGGGGGGGGGGGATATAGGTTTTACATAAATTAATAAAAGCTGACCATTGAAAGCACCCTTGTCATCGGTAAATGGTTTGTCTCAAACCTCTAATGCCGCGTACACAAGACCGGTTTTGCCGTCGGAATTATTTTTGAAGGTTTTTTCGACGGAATTCAGCTCAAGCTGTCTTGCACACACACGGTCACACCAAATTCTGATGGTCAATAACGCGGCAACGTACAACACGTACGATGGCACTATAAAAAGGAAGTTTAATGCTTCCGAGCATGTGTCAAATTGTTTCCGAGCATGCGTCGGAATATTGCGCGTCGGAAATTGCATACACAGGAACGGAATTTCCAAAAGAACATGCTCTCAATCTTTTGTTGGCCGAAATTCCGCCAGCAAAAGTCCAATGGAGCATACACACGGTCGCATTTTCCAATGAAAAGCTCTCATCGGTCTTTTGCTGGCCGGAATACCGATCGTGTGTACGCGACATTACTCCCACATTGTCTGGACAGCTTTGTTTGGTATAAAACAAAAAGTTGAAAAATAACAGACTTGCTGGTTAAATCAACAGGTGAAAAGAAAGGGAAAAAAAAGCATTAAAAAAAATAAAATAATGCAGCCATCACATCTAAGAACTGGTAAGCTGCAATATAATTGATTTTTGTTTTGAGTTTATTACCACTTTAATGACTAAGCTAAACAGTATTAAATAGGGGCTTAATCATCGTCTATCTACAGGGAAATCTCATGGTATTACAATCTGTTTACTATCAAGGCACAAGCACTTTTATAGCAAAGAGGGACTGCTGGAAAAACGAACAGCGTCATAGCATGGAGGAAGGTGTAGGGGGCCATTTATGTTGTGAGAGTTTTATTTTAGATCTATGATCTGTCTAACAAAAAAAAAACTACTTTTAGCTAAGGAATGCGATTGTCCTAATTTCCAAATCTGTATTCAGATTCCTCTGATTGTTATGTTTTGCGTATT
Source organism: Lithobates sylvaticus (assembly GCA_028564925.1). Classification (NCBI taxonomy): domain Eukaryota; kingdom Metazoa; phylum Chordata; class Amphibia; order Anura; family Ranidae; genus Lithobates; species Lithobates sylvaticus. The sequence goes on along the minus strand of CM053029.1, from coordinate 403,330,921 downwards.
ATTATTAAGGATTTACCAGATTTTACACAGATACAGTAAACCCCCGCTATATTGCGGTTCAGTTATTGCGGTCCCGGTATATCGCGGTATTTTAATTAGGACCTGTTATTCTGATATTGTGGTAATATTTCGCCATTTTCGCAGTTATGTACTCTATTTTTTACTGTACTGTACAGTATACTGTACTGTTAAGACAATATTTTTGTGTTTTAAAAATCCTCTTGATCTCTCTCTCTATCTTTAATGTGTTTCTATTGCATAAAAGTGTGTTTAAAGACCTTTAAATGCTATTCAAAAATTAACAAAACATGCCTAGGGTGTATTTAAATAGGGTCTTTCTATTTCGCGGTTTTTCACTTTTCGCGGGTGGGTCCGGAACATAACCCCAGCGATGGAGGGGGGTTTACTGTAATAGGAAACACCTTTGTGCAATTGTGAAATGCATATGAGCTGGTATGCTCTTTTGCATGCTTTTATTAGATATGAAGCACAACATAGCAATAAAGAAAATTGCAACGTTTACAACTTAACTGTTGTGTTGTTATTATGTTTCAAGTTGGAAATATTTTATCTGACACTTTGACAACCCTAAAATATTTTTCTGTTGAACTTTATACCTCTGCAAACTATTACTACTTAGTTGTACAAATAGCTACACAGCATCAAATAAAGACATGAAGGATCCCCTCTAAGGCCTCATGTACACTACTGCTGGTAAACGGATGTTTAGGAGGAGTTGGGCATTTTTTTCAGCTGCCCCTGAACCCTCCTCTGTTATCTTATGTGTACTAGTAAACAGGATCGTTTACAGTCATTTTTAGGCAGTTGAGTTTAGAGATCTTTTTTGAAAAGCAAAAAAATGAGTTCAGACGCTGAGTTTAGAGGCATTTCAAGCGCCAACCGCTTCGAAACGTGGTAACTCGCGTTTAGCCGCGTTTCATTTACAGGCGTTTTTCATTTTTGGCTATTGTGAAAAAAAAAAAAAAATTTTCTTTCAAATGCTTCTAAACGTAAACGCGTCGAAACAGAAGTTTTAAACATCGGTTACTATTGTTTAGAGGCTTTTCTTTGAAGGCAAAAAACGGGTTCAGACGCCGATGTTTCGGACATTTCATACGCGCCTAAACGCGGTACTCGCTTTTAGGCGTGTTTTCGTTTAGAAGTGTTTTTAAAGGTCCCCTATTTTATTTGAGGGTCTAATGATGTTATCTTAAATAAACGCTCCTAGACGCGAACGTGGCAAAACTGGGGCATGCAAACGCGGCTAAACGGATGTTTTTAAAAGCGGGTTTCAAGCTGTCAAGAAAAACGTTCAGAAGAGGTTGCTTGAGGGTTCCGTGTACATTAGGCCTAACAGGTTGTAAAAACGTCCCATGTACAAAAGTACACAGGACGTTTTAAAACGTCTCCTGAACGATTTAACTTAACAGATGGTAACCGATGTTTAAAAACATCCGCTTTGTCGCGTTTGCATGTAGAAGCTTTTTTTTTTTTCAAATAGTCAAAAATGTACCTTCATTAAAAACACCTGTAAACGAAACTCAGCTAAACGCAAGTTACCACGCTTACAAGCTGTTAGGCCTAATGTACACGGGACCCTCAAGCAACCTCTTCTGAACGTTTTTCTTGACAGCTTGAAACCCGCGTTTAAAAACATCCGTTTAGCCGCGTTTGCATGCCCTGTTTAGTCGCATTTAGCAGCCTTTTGCCACATTCGCGTCTAGGAACGTTTATTTAAGATAACATCATTAGATCCTCAAATAAAATAGGGCACCTTTAAAAACGCTTTTAGGTGCATATGAAACATCGGCGTCTGAACCCATTTTTTTGCCTTCAAAGAAAAGCCTCTAAACGCAACTGCCTAAAAACAACATTAAACGACCCTGTGTACATGTACACATAAAATAACTTTGGATGAGTTCAGGGGCAGATTAAAAAAGCCTCCAACTGCCTCAGAACTTCCGTTTACCACCATGAGGCCTTACAGGCATTTGGTATTTCAAATGCCTCTGAACATCTGTCCTGAACGCATTTTTTTGCTTTCCAAATAATGCTTCTAAACCCAACTGCCTAGAAAGGACTATAAGGCTCCTTTCACACTGGGGCGGGGAGCCGCGGTGACGGTAAAGCAGCGCTATATTTAGCGCTGCTTTACCGTCGTTTTAACCGCGGTATTTGGCCGCTCGCGGTGCGGTTTTACCCCCCCGCGAGCGGCCAAAAAAGGGTTAAAACACCCCCGCAGAGCGCCGCCGTAGCGGCGCTTTGCGGCGGTATTGCCGCGGTTTTACCGCGGTTTCCCATTCTAATCAATGGGAAGGAGCGGTATAGGAGCGGTGAACACACCGCTCCTATACCGCTCCAAAGATGCTGCTAGCAGGACTTTTTTTGTCATCCTGCTAGCGCACCGCTCCAGTGTGAAAACCCGCCGGCTTTCACAATGGAGTTAAAGGGGCCGGATTTTTTCATGCGGTGAACAGGCGCTATTTTTAGCGCTGCACCGCATGAAAAATGCCCCGGTGTGAAAGGGGCAGGGGTCAAGTCCTGGGGAAAAAAGTGTGGGAACTCCCACCCAAAATCCACTCGGCCACAAAAAAAAAAAAAAAAAAAAAGATACGCTCATATGCACGAACGCTTCAAAAGTGGTATTATTCATCCAATTTTCGTATTGTGTGTATGAAGCTTAACTGTTAGTACATAAAAAAAAAAAATCCTCAATAAACATAAATACGGTAATTCTCTGAATAATCAGCATTCATTCAATTGTGCTTCCATGCAAATGTGAACATCATGTTCTGATCTTTATTGGGGAATTGTATTTTGTTTATAGAGTGTTTATGTGGTGAGTTTACACTTTTCATTGAACAGAGTTTGGATAACACAGGGTTAAACGGAAAGGTCATAAATGAACTGCACATTATCTGGACAGAATGCTTGGGGAGATAGTGATGTGTTCCTGCTTAGGAGATATATGTTAGCTTGGGGGGCTGCAAACTCTGCAGGGCTCCAACACACACTCGCTGCTATTCCAACCCTTCACATATTTCCACATAAACTTCCCTCCTGGCATTAAACTTTGCCAGGTATTGTGCTCAGATTACCACCCCAAACTGATGTTCCTCCCTCAGCTCACCTCTCTCCCTGCATGTGCTGTGAGCAGAATAGCTGTGCTCCTCCTCTGGGTTCTCTCATCATATGGCACTGAAGATAGAGGAGGGGGGGATTCAGGAGGACACACAGAGCAAGTATGCAGGAGACTGGGGGGGGGGGGAGATGAGGAGACAGAAAATCAGGAGGGGCCGGCGGGGAGGAGCGCATCACGAGAGGTCTGACTAAATACAATCTCTTAGCAGCAGGGACCTGATCTACCTGTCAGCTAGCTGTGATTGACAGGTAGATCGAAGCGGAAGCTATCATGGGACCCCCTACTGGCAATGCCTGAATGGTCAGGTGTGCGGCACTTACTATTGCGAGCTGTGTCAGCAGCTGCTGGTGTAGCACCTGCCACACAGCTCCCATACTTCAAAGTCTTGCAGGACTTGGCTGCTAACGGGAACTGAGTTCCTGTTGTGGGAAAAGTACAGGAACTCCGTTCCCATGCGTTCCCGCAGGACTTGAGCCCTGGAAAGGGGCCTTAATGTCCCTGTGTACATGTACTGATAAGATAACTTAGAGGAGAGTTCAGGGGCAGTTGAAAAAAATGCCCAAGTCCTCCTAAACGTCAGTTTACCGGCAGCAGTGTACATGAGGCCTTTAGGAGCAGTTGGGCATTTTTTTCAGCTGCTCCTGAACTCTCCTCTATGTTATCTTATCAGTACATGTACACAGGTTAGTTTATAGTCGTTTCTAGGCAGTTGAGTTCAGAAGCATTTTTTGGAAAGCAAAAAAAATGTGTTCAGGATGGATGTTCAGAGGCATTTGAAACACCAAATGCCTGTAAGAGCTTGTAAACGTGTGTAAACGCGGTAACTTGCGTTTAGCCGCGTTTTGTTTATAGGCGTTTTTAATGGAGGTACCTTTTTGACTATTTGCAATGCAAAGAACACTTCTAAATGCAGACGTGTCATGTAAATGTAAACGTCGGTTACTATCTGTCAAGTTCCAGGAGAGCTTAAACGTCCCGTGTACATGAAGCCTAATTCACAGTAATATATTAGGCAGGAGTTCAGCAGGATACACAATTACAAAGCATATACAGGTATCTAAGGAGAGGAGTTCTGAGGCTGCAATACATATTTCAGGAATATCTTCTTTGATTAGAATCAGTGCAAAGACATTCTCATGCGGAGCCTCATTGTTCTGTACTGTGACGTGTTCACTCAACCGCATGCTTATTTGACTACTGTATTGTTATTTCAAAAAAATATATATATATATATTTTTCATTAAAAAAAAAAAGCAAGAAAAAAGAATCAGTGTAAAATGACACAAAAAAGTAAGCTTGCAGCAACTGGGGTTCACAGGAGATCCATCATGTAGCCATAGGTCTGGCCTGACACTGCTTGGCTTCCATGATTCTGAGCAGTGGCAGCCCCTGCATTAAGGGCACACGGGTGATGCCCCCTCTCTCCTGCCACCCCCCTCTAGCACCAATAGATAGATTCATGCATTGCATATATCTATGGCCGCCGTTGCCACCCCCTATTCAGGTGCCCGGACCCTTTTCAGGGGCAGGGCGCCTGAACTACAGTGGCAGTGGTTTTGAAGCACCTGATTAGAGCCATGGGCTCTAATAGGCGTAAAAAAAAGGTGGCCTGCGATCGCCATGCACTTGTGCGACTCGTACTGCGACTTGGGACTGAAAAGTCGCATGACAAGTCGTACCCCATTATTTACAATGACACATTCATATCTGTGTGTATCCAAGTCGCAGCGACTTCAAAGTAGTCCCTGTACTACTTTGGTCTGACTTTGATCGCAGTTTTCAAGTCGAACAAGTGTAAAAGGAGCCTTACTGTTAAAGCGGAGTTCCACCCACATGTCCATGTTGGCACCATCCGATTCAAGTTAAAACCACATTGGACGTTTTTTTTGTTTGTTTTGATTTACCTTGTTTTCATGGGGTAATCTGTTTTCTTTCTGTTTAGCACCGTCGTGGCGAGGTACATCATTACATCGTTTCCTGCTGTGCCTTGGCTCCTGGGAGATGTGTGTCATCATTCCCAAGAGTCAGTGGGCATCGCTAATTGTTAGCATCACCTTATTTCCAAACAGTAAATGACGCAATGCAAGGCGGTGATAAGCGCAGTTGTGATGGCAAACCCATAAACAATTCATGCGCCATGTCTTGTGCTTTAAGTGCATGCACGAGATTGGGAGGTGCATGCTGGGTAGCTGGAAGAATACACTAGTGGGCTTCACATGGGGGGAAACACATGCAGCAGAGAAGGTTTTTTACCTTAATGCATAGAATGCATTTTAAAAAAAAAAACAAGACATAAGGCTGGATTCACACCTATGCATTTGTTGTGCTTTTTGCATTTTGCAGATTTGCTCTACAAAAGGTGTCCCATAGGAAACCATGTTAAATGGACTGTAGTGCAAATCTTCAAAATGCAAAAAGCACTAAAACTGCATAAGTGTGAATCCAGCCTTACAACCACTTTAAAGCGGGACTGTACCTGCAAATTTTTTTTTTAAAAGCCAGCAGCTACAAATACTGCAGCTGCTGACTTTTAATAAATGGACCCTTACCTGTCACAGATTCCATCGATGTCGGCAGCAGAGGCCGATCAATCGCTCGGCTCTCTGCTGCTGCCGGCGCCATTCTCGGTGAGGGAATCGGGAAGTGAAGCTTGCGGCTTCACTTCCCGGTTCCCTACTGCGCATGCGCGAGTCACGCAGCGCAATGAGAATCATCTGCGCTGTCTGCTGGGACCCGTGTGTGTCCCGGCAGACAGCGCGCCGGGACAGGAAGTGGCGTAAACTCCCGTGGGAGTTTACGCCCGGAAGTGGGTGCAGATACCTGTCTTAGACAGGTATCTGCACCCCCCTCCCCCCTGAAAGGTGCCAAATGTGACACCGGAGGCGGGGAGGGTTCCAAAAAGCGGAAGTTCCACTTTAGGGTGGAATCCCGCTTTAAGATTCTGTAGATCTTTTCATAAGTATCCCCTCGTATAGATATATCATAGTTTAGAGAAGCTTAGATGTCATAGAGTGTCACATCATTTTTTATTGTATAGATGTTTCTTATGATCAATATATCAAACACACAGCTTGGTTGCTATGGGCAAAGGCTTTAGGGCCCATTTAGATTCATCACAATACATGGCAACCCACCAGCTCTCTGTGTGCGGTGAGAATGGCACCCTAATGCATTGTACAGTGGAGCACAATGCACCACAACACACCATAACATTTAAAATATGTGTTGTAGTGCGCTACGATGCTAAAAAAAATGTTGTGCATTGTCAGCCCATTCAGCATTGAATGGCTTGCCTTGAAGATGCAAATTAAGGACTCTGAACAGCCGTACTCCAAGAAAAAATCTAAAGCCTTTATTGGTAAAATATGGAATCACACAAAAATAGGTCATAGCAAAGCAGGAAAATAGCTAACGCGTTTCACACTACCAAAAGTGCTTAATCATCAGCTATGAGCTATTTTTGTGTGATTCCATATTTTACCAATAAAGGCTTTACATTTTTCTTGGAGTGCGGCCGTTCAGATTCCTTAATTTGGATCTTCATCAGCTTGTGCCGTGCCTGCACCTGGGTTCTCTAACCATAGGAACAGCTGTGGGATTGAGTTTGGGTGGATCATCCTGGAGCGGTGGATCTCTCTATACTACTGAATGGCTTGCCTTAACGTAATGCAGTTTGTCAAGGGCCATAATGTGTGTGCACATTAACACACTGCAATGGAACACTTAAAGCCGAGTTCCAGTCTGTAAAATACTGTAGCTGCTTACTTTTAATATAAGGACACTTACCTGTCTAGGTATCCCGTGATGTCGGCACCCCAAGCCAACTCGACAATTGGCTTTGGGACCAGGTGCTGGCATCTTCACTAAAGGAAACAGGAAGTGAAGCCTTGCAGCTTCACAGCTTGTTTCCTACTGCGCATGCGCGATTCATGCTGCGCTTTCTGAATGGTCCCGCTGTCTTCTGGGCCCTGTGTGTCTCCCAGAAGGCAGCGAGGGTGGGGGAGGAGGGGCAGGAAATTTTGTAGGTCGCGGCGATCACTGTGTGGCGATCTTACCTGAAAGTGGGAGCAGATATCTGGTTTTGACAGATATCTGCTCCCCCCCAAAAAGTGCCAAATGTGGCATGGAGGGGGGGGAGGGGGCTGGGAAGAAACAGAGCTTCCCCTTTTGGGCCCTGAGTGTTTATATATCAGTCCCTTTTCGAAAAAGTTAAAGGGAGAAGTCCAGCCTGAGCTCATTCAGCTGGACTTCTCCTGTGTGTCACAGGAGTGCAATTCGTTTTGCACTCCTGTGACCCATTTTCAGCAGAGAGCGATCTGAAGTCCGCTCTCTGCTGACGTCACACAGTTCAGTCCAGGCACCGCGTCATCCGGACTCTGGGAGTCTGGATCCGCCAGGTGCCTGGACTGATAGCCGTCTCAGCCTCTCAGTAAGCCAATGATAGCCCGAGACAGCCGATCCCCGCCCCTCCACAGCTCAGCACTCCAATGAGCGTGGAGGAGCAGAGCAGGAGATCTGCTGACTGACAGGCAGCAGTTCTCCACTCGGAGAGCTGTGAGAACCGATCCATCGATCGCTCGATTCTCAGTGCAGAGGCGGCGGGGTACATATGATTATGGGAAAAAAAATTCCCATACTTCTCTTTTAAACCCATAATAACAGCCAGTCAGACATTGTCAGGATGTCAGCTTTCTGTTAAACAGTATATGTTACACAAACTCAGCAGAAATATTGGTTTGTGTTGGGAAAGTATATTTAAGGCTCATGCACATTGCCACCAAAAAATGCAGGGTTATATCAGTACTGCATTTTTTTTGTTTTTTATAGTCCTATGCACACAGTGCCTAAAGTCAGTAACCAGTAAACGTACGCTGAGTTTGGATCTGTAAAATCTGCATCTGACGGCAGCAATGTACGCATGCACCCATATAAACGCATTCAAGTTAAGGTCCAGCCAAAATGTTCTTTTAGCTTTGAAAAGAGTGGAGGAATTCTTTTTAATGGAGTCCCAGAAAGTAGTAAAACGCAAAAAAAGGAGTTCTAATCGTTTTCCACTCTATTCTAAATTAAAAGAAAAGCATTTTGACTGGACGCACATTTTAAATACTTCTACCGTGTTTTTTTTTTACAAATTAATATTAAAAAAAAATGAAAATACAACACTAGGTGAACTTCATATTCCCTTTGGATACTCCCAGTTGTACCCCGGTTTGACTTGATCTTAGTAAGCATAGTAAGGATTTGTGTCAATGGGCTTTTGTTTGCTTTAAAGCCTAACTCCAGGTTTTGTGTTACTTTATAAAAAGTTCATACTAAAACACAGTGCTGGAAAGGCACGTTCCATGCATGTTTCCCGCACTGCAGGTGAATGCGTTACTCTTGCGGTCTGCATGCGGGTGCCCATGTATTGTATAAACTAGGGTTGCACCGATACTAGTATCGGTGCCAATACTGAGTATTTGGTAATCGTGCAAATGCACCGATACCTTCAGGCTTGACTCTTTGAGCTATCAGTGGGTCACCCCTGTTGCCAGCTGAAGTGTTAAAGAAGTCCGGTAATTGGAGCTGTCAAAAAATAAAAAAGCAGTCAGCAATGTTTATTAACAACATTGCTCAGCCGCTGAAACGCTAAAATAAAAAGAAACATTGTTTATTTTGGTATCTTTCTGTTTCTTCATCTGCAGATCAAAGGGATGAACAAATGTTCCTCTGTTTAACCCCTTATTAACCCTTAATTCACATTTATCAGCCTTAATTAACTCCCTATTCTCCTCCATTTAATTTTTATTTCCCTGCTTTTTTTTTTGTTCATGTCTATTTTATAAACGATAAACAATTAAAACGTTTTGTTTGCTTTGTTAGTTAATATTTGTACACATATATATTAACATACATTTGCACATTTCAGATGGAAAAAGCGCAAAATTAAAAGAAAAATCAATTTGATTTCATTTGTAAATAACTTTTTATGCTTTGTACCATTGCTGACAGCTGAAGTGAAAGCAAAACAGTTGCGGTAGGTATCGGTAATTGGTATTGGCGAGTCCAAAAAAAAAGTATCAGTACTCGTACTCATTGTAGAAAAAATGGTATCGGGGCATCCCTAGGATAAACAATTTCCATTACTAAGTAATACGGCTGCTGTCAGCTCTGAATAAACTGTGTGGCGCATCAGTTACATACAGTATACAGCACTGTGTTCCAGCAGCGTTACAGCGATTTTCCTTCTGCTGCTGGAACAAAATCAAGCCAGGCTGAGCGCTGCTCAGCCATTCACAGGAAAGCCTTACATTTTTTTGAACGAAGGTAGAGATTGTGACCTCAACCACCTGCCTCTCCACGTCACCCAATTAGAGGAAGCCTTGTGTATTCATTCATAAAAATGGAAAGCTTCCTGTGAATGGCTGAGCAGTGCTTAGCTTGACTCGATATTGTTTTCTGAACTGTACTGCAGCATAGAGAGACCCCGTCAACAACTTGAAAAATTGCAGGTAAAAGCATAGAAAAATCAAGACTTCCTCAGGAAAGTGCTCTTAAAGAGGAAGTAAACCCTCATGGGTTTTACTTCCTCTTTTGCTCCCTGTATAGCCTGCAAATGAAAAGCATAATGGGCTAGTATGCATCGCATACTAGCCCAGTATGTACCACTTACCTTCAAAAGAATCCAGCGACATCCCCTGTGTGGGCAGCGTCCATCTTCTTGCCCTCTTTCCTCAGGGCTGCGGATTCTGGCTCTGTGATTTGCTGGAGCCACATGACGTCACTCCTGCGCATGCGCACGGAGCCGCGACCTGCGGCATATGCTAGGGAAGAAACGCCCTTTCGTTTTGTTTCTTCCTGTGCATGCGCCGTAGCAATTTCCGGTGGACTACAAGTGAAATATCTCCTAAACAGCGAACGTTTAGGAGATATTTCCACTACCTATAGGTAAGCCTTATTCTAGGCTTACCTACAGGTAAAAGTTCAAAAAGTGGGTTTACAACCACTTTAACTCCTTGCACATCATCGTGCTCTGCTCTACTGGGAGTGAGGCTTTTACAGGTAAAAAAATTATAAAATATGTTAAATGAAAATATAATCTTACTTGTTGTTAGGTAGGAAATACCCACTGAGCACTGAGCCCTCATAGTCTTGTATGGGGAAATCCTGGACAGTGGACACTAGAGCTGCTTCTTGGGATGGCACCATATAAGCTTATGAGGTTTCAGTCTGCAGGCACGGGCTGTCTTTAATATGGATTGGACCCTGGGCAAACATTTTCTTGGGACCTCCCAAATCCACTTATCAACTATTACAGGCAGTGTGGGCTCAAGGGACAGCTGCTTTGAGCCCCACAACAATGACTGGGCCCAGGGCAGCTGCCCCTTTTGCCATGCGTTAAAGACGGCCCTGGCTGGCACACATATAGAGGATTTCTACTGGAAAGGACATCGATAATGTAACTCAAGGGGGCCTGTGCAGGAGTTACATAACCAGCTGCCCAATGACTGAAGAGGCATCAGAACACAGGCACACTGCTTTCAGAAAATGCCCCTGACCTGAGCTCATCATTGCGCATTCATTCCAGATGCTTGTATGTGACATGCAAGAGGTGGATCAGCAAGATGAGTGTGCCAGGACAGGTAGATGTGTCTCATCTCTGCATCCTTTCACCACTCTGCATATCACGCATATCATAGATGAGAAGAGGGTACATCGGTAGAGCAGATGAGCAGGAGGGTACATCGGTGGGAAAAATGAGCAGGAGGGGTTCAGAGGTGGAACAGAAGAGCAGGAGGGGTTCAGAGGTGGAACAGAGCAGGAGGGTACAGCAGTGGGGCAGATGTGCAGGGAGGTACAGTGGTAGAAGAGAGGATAAGGGGTTTCAGCAGTGGGCCAGATGAGCAGGGGGGTTCAGGGTTGGGGCAGTAAAGCAGAGGGGTAGAGCAGTGGGGCAGATGTGAAAGGAGGTGTATTGGTGAGGCAGATGAGCAGGGGGTTACAGTGGTGGGGCAGGAGAGCAGGGGGAACAATGGCGGGCAGATGGGTTCAGTGTTAGGACAGATGAGAAGGTGATTCAGTAGTGAGACAGAAGAGCATGGGGATACGCTGGTGAAGCAGATGTGCAGGGTACATTGATGGGGCAGTCGAGCAGGGCGGTTACAGTGGTGGGACATAAGAGCAAAGGGGTACAGTGGTGGGGCAGATGTGCAGGAGGTACAGTGGTGGGAGGGATGAGAAGGGGGTTCAGCGGTGGGACAGAAGCAGGGGGGTACAGCTATGGGGCAGATGAGCAGGGGGTTACAGTGGTGGGACAAATGACCAGGGGAGGTACAGTGTTGGGGCAGAGGAGAAAGGAAGTACATTGGTGGGACAGATGAGCAGGGGCTTACAGCGGTGGGGCAGATGTGCAGAGGAGAAAGGAGGTACATTGGTGGAAGACATGAGCAGTGGCTTACAATGGTGGGGCCGAAGGGCAGGGGGAACAGAGGTGGGACAGATGTGCAGGAGGTACAATCTTGTGGGGCAGATGAGAAAGGGGGGTACGGTGGTGGGGCAAATGACCAGGGGAGGTTCAGTGTTGGGGCAGAGGAGAAAGGAAGTACATTGGTGGGACAGATGAGCAGGGGGTTACAGCGGTGGGGCAGAGGAGCAGGGGGTACAGAGGTGGGGCAGATGTGCAGAGGAGAAATGAGGTACATTGGTGGAAGACATGAGCAGGGGGTTACAATGGTGGGGCCGAAGGGCAGGGGGAACAGTGGCCACCATTATTTTCCAGCACTGCCTTAACCCCCTTGGGCATGGAGTTCACCAGAACTTCACAGGTTGCCACTGGACTCCTCTTCCACTCCTCCATGATGACATCACTGAGCTGGTGGATGTAAGAGACCTTGCACTCCTCCACCTTCCATTTGAGGATGCCCCACAGATGTTTAATAGGGTTTAGGTCTGGAGACATGCTTGGCCAGTCCATCACCTTTACCCTTAGCAAGGCAGTGGTCATTTTGGAGGTGTGTTTAGGGTTGTTATCATGTTGGAATACTGCCCTGCGGCCCAGTCTCCGAAGGGAGCGGATCATGCTCTGCTTCAGTATGTCACAGTGCATGTTGGCATTCATGGTTCCCTCAATGAACTGTGACTCCCCAGTGCCAGACCATGACACTCCCACCACCATGCTTGACTGTAGGTAAGACACACTGGTCTTTGTACTCCTCACCTGGTTGCCACCACACACACTTGACACCATCTGAACCAAATAGGTTTATCTTGGTCTCATCAGACCACAGGACATTGTTCCAGTAATCCATGTCCTTAGTCTGCTTGTCTTCAGCAAACTGCAGGCTTTCTTGTGCATCATCTTTAGAAGAGGCTTCTTTTTGGGATGACAACCATGCAGACCAATTTGATGCAGTGTGCGGCGTATGATCTGACCACTGACAGGCTGACCCCCCCCCCCCCACCCCTTCAACCTCTGCAGAAATGCTGGCAGCATTCATATGTCTATTTCCCATATGTCTATTTCTCAACTTCTTTGTTTGACCATGGCGAGGTTTGTTCTGAGTTGAATCTGTCTTGTTAAACCGCTGTATGGTCTTGGCCACCGTGCTGCAGCTCAGTTTCAGGGTCTTGGCAATCTTCTTATAGCCTAGGCCATCTTTATGTAGAGCAGCAATTCTTTTTTTCATATCCTTCATATGTAACACACCTGCGACCTTGTAACACTACTGAGTCAAATAACACCGGGGAGGGAAAATGGCTAATTGGGCCCAATTTGGACATTTTCACTTAGGGGTGTACTCACTTTTGTTGCCAGCGGTTTAGACATTAATGGCTGTGTGTTGAGTTATTTAGAGGGGACAGAAAAGTTACACTGTTATACAAGCTGTACACTCATTACTTTACATTGTAGCAAAGTGTAATTTCTTCAGTGTTGTCACATGAAAAGATAAAATAAAATATTTATAAAAATGTGAGGGGTGTACTCACTTTTGTGAGATACTGTATATAAAAGCAAATTGCAGTTAAAAGTGGTCAATCATCAAGGGGGACACCAGGGACTCTGGTGACCAGACCTTCCGCAGAAAGAATACACTAAGGCACGGGGGTGGGGTTACTGATATAAGGGGGAACCTTTATATCACTCCCCCCTTACATCAGTGACCCCCCCCCCCCTCAGACTGGCCTGGCGGCGCTGTCACTGACCTCCTCTCAGGTGCACCAAGCAGGGCCCAGTCAGTTAGCTCCAGCTTGGTGGCTCTGATTTTATCCCATAGTCTCCTCTCCCACTCTTGACTCCTCTCCAGACTCCCTCAGAGACTGCCGACATGATATAAGACAAGAGATGGTTAACTAACTGAGGACATGATACAAGAGAAAATAATGCAGCCTCACCAGTGTCCATCAAATGCAGCTTTACAGTGCCCGTGAATGCAGCCTCACCAGTGCCCATCAAATTCAGCTTTACGGTGCTCATGAATGCTGCCTCACTGTCCCCATCAAATGCAGCTTTAGGGTGCCCATGAATGCAGCCTCACTGTGCCCATCAGTGCACTCTCACTGTGCCCAGCAATGCAGCCTCAATGTGTCCTTCATTGCAGCTTCACTGTGTCCTTCATTGCAGCTTCACGGTGCCCATCAATGCAGCCTCACTGTGTCCTTCATTGCAGCTTCACTGTGTCCTTCATTGCAGCTTCACTGTGTCCTTCATTGCAGCTTCACTGTGCCCATCATTGCAGCCTTACTGTGCCTATCATTGAAGACTCACTGTGCCCATCATTGAAGACTTACTGTGCCCATCATTGCAGCCTTACTGTGCCCATCATTGCAGCCTCACTGTGCCCATCTGAAAAATACATAAAGGGAAGAGTGAGACCACAAGCCTCAGGGATTTTTTGTAAACGGTATCAAGGTTTTAAATGGTAGATATAGGCAGTAGCGATGTTTATAGAAACATTTAATTTTATTTCCCCATAGGGACACATAAAGACAAAGGACACAGGTAATATATCCATACATTACAGACATATGTGTTAAATCAGACAAGATTTGTGTAGAGCTTTGCCATACTCGACATGTTTCACTCTATGGAGTTTCTTCAGGAGATTCATAGGTATAGCTCAGGGGTATGCTGAAATAACAAAGTCGCATGAAAATGCATCCATTTCAAAAGTACACATAAAATGTACATATTTAAAAGGTAATGACATTGGCTCAGTATAAACATCCAATAAACCAAGCAGTAACATATTGAAATAAATTACATAGTACAAAATGGCAAAGGACATAGAAAGCAGATGAGGGCATGGAAAAAGACAGGCTGATCTTACCACATAGACTTGGATGGATGTGGAGAAAATTGAACACATAAGTGTCAGTTTCTTGTATAAAAACAGATTTTTTGACATGAGGTGATTCACTCCCAAGATGCCACAAGATGCATAGAGTCGCTTGCAGAGAGGAACACTATAATAATTCAAATAAGTATGTTTTAAAAAACTAGAGATATAGGGCTTAAGAGTTGGTGCTCAAAGTGCTAAACACAGTCATCAATGAGTGTCAGTCAATTATTGAGTGAGTTACCTGATGCAGGTTTATAGGAATGAGAGTGCTATACATTCAAATTGCTGAACTTTGAAGTTTGCAGCTTCACTGTGCCCAGCATTGCAGCCTTACTGTGCCCATCATTGCAGCCTTACTGTGCCTATCATTGAAGACTCACTGTGCCCATCATTGCAGCCTTACTGTGCCCATCATTGCAGACTCACTGTGCCCATCATTGAGGACTCACTGTTCCCATCACTGCAGCCTCACTGTGCCCATTATTGAAGACTCACGGTGCCCATCAAATGCAGCCTCACTGTCCATGAATGCAGCCTCACCATTGCCTGCCCTGGATCACACACTCAGCGGCATCTCCCTGTGTGCATCACAGAGCAGGGTCTGTGTGTGTGGTTGGCGGCGCTGTAACAAGGTCCCGCCCCCTAGACCGTATCCTGTGATAGACAGAACACTGATTCAATTTACTATCACACAAACTGGTCTAGGGGGGCGGAACCTTGTTACAGCGCCGCTGACAACACACAGACCCAGCTCCGTGACACACAGCGATCCCGCTATGTGTGACAAACAAGAAGAGGAGGCGGGAGGGGAGCGCTGCAGCCACAGATCAAAGGGACCCCAGGGCAGGCGGCCTACCAGGAAATGTCCTGGTATCCCGGTAGGCCAGTCCAGCCCTGGGTGTGTTAAATTTGGTGTTATCGCTCTCACTCTTGCATACTGGTCACTAAAAGTTCAACATGGCACCTCATGGCAAAGAACTCTCTGAGGATCTGAAAAAAAGAATTGTTGCTCTACATAAAGATGGCCTAGAAGATTGCCAAGACTCTGAAACTGAGCTGCAGCACAGTGGCCAAGGCCATACAGCGGTTTAACAGGACAGATTCCACTCAGAACAGGCCTCGCCATGGTCGACCAAAGAAATTGAGTGCACGTGCTCAGCATCATATCCAGAGGTTGTCTTTGGGAAATATATGTATGAGTGCTGCCAGCATTTCTGCAGAGGTTGAAGGGGTGGGGGGTCAGCCTGTCAGTGCTCAGACCATACGCTGCACACTGCATTAAATTGGTCTGCATGGCTGTCGTCCCAAAAGGAAGCCTCTTTTAAAGATGATGCACAAGAAAGCCCGCAAACAGTTTGCTGAAGACAAGCAGACTAAGGACATGGATTACTGGATCCATGTCCTGTGGTCTGATGAGACCAAGATAAACTTATTTGGTTCAGATGGTGTCAAGCATGTGTGGTGGCAACCAGGTGAGGCGTACAAAGACAAGTGTGTCTTGCCTACAGTCAAGCATGGTGGTGGGAGTGTAATGGTCTGGGGCTGCAAGAGTGCTGCCGGCACTGGGGAGCTAAAGTTCATTGAGGGAACCATGAATGCCAACATGTACTGTGACATACTGAAGCAGAGCCTGATCCCCTCCCTTAGGAGACTGGGCCTCAGGGCAGTATTCCAAAATAATGACCCCAAACACACCTCCAAGAAGACCACTGCCTTGCTAAAGAAGAGGAGGGTAAAGGTGATGGACTGGCCAAGCATGTCTCCAGACCTAAACCCTATTGAGCATCTGTGGGGCATGCTCAAACGAAAGGTGGAGGAGCGCAAGTTCTCCAACACCCACCATCTCTGTGATGTCGTCATGAAGGAGTGGAAAAGGACTCCAGTGGCAACCTGTGAAGCTCTGGTGAACTCCATGCTCAAGAGGATTAAGGCAGTGCTGGAAAATAATGGTGGCCACACAAAATATTGACACTTTGGGCCCACATGAAAAGATATAATAAAATATTTACAAAAATTGTGAGGGGTGTACTCACTTAAGTGAGATACTGTATATCACGTGGATCTTCAGTTTGTTTGGACCTATCTGATTACCCATTAGAGGTCAACTGTGTTTGGGAACACATTCATGATATTAATGTTTGCGGAGTTCAAATATTTATTTGCACACAGTGGAGTTTATTTTAACTACTCCTAAAGCGAAGTGCTTATATAGTGTGTGTTGTACATTATGATATTACCTTGCAGG
The DNA here is from genome assembly GCA_028564925.1 of Lithobates sylvaticus. Taxonomy (NCBI): domain Eukaryota; kingdom Metazoa; phylum Chordata; class Amphibia; order Anura; family Ranidae; genus Lithobates; species Lithobates sylvaticus. Next base: position 403,314,216 of record CM053029.1, on the reverse strand, counting down.
GTAAGGATGCACCGATACCAGGCTTTTGAGCGAGTATCGGTACTCGCCCAAATACTCCAGATACTGAAACTGATTCTTTGTGGTGCAATTTGCGTCAATACAAAATGAATGGGTGCAAATCGCACTGCAAGAAATCTCATGCAATTTGAATAGGAACGTGGCATGATGCAATTTCCCCCATTGCGCTGTTACAATAAGTAGGTAGAGACAAATTAGAAGTTTAAAGCAGCAATCCTTTATTGAAAAAATTGAGCTCCTGGGGTGGGCGGTGAGCCCAAAGGATGCCAGATCAATGGACTTCCTTGCTGGTTGCCCGCACAGTACTGTCTCCATAGTGGAACACTTCTGCCCACTCCTGACGTTTCCCCTGGCCGGCGGTGACGAGCCCTGACTGCAGCGATCATTTTCTGTGTGTGCTGGCCTTGCCGTCTCCGTCCATTGATCCGACATTCATTGGGCTCACCGCCTGCCTCCAGGGTTAGAGGCAGCTGTTCATTCCACCAGGCTCAGTAGAGTAAACTACGAAACCTGTGAGTCACAGTGCCTCACTGGCACACTACCATACCATCTTCCTGCATGGGCTTGTTTTAACCATGGATCCCAGCCCTTTAAGACCCCTTTCACACTGAAGGTGCTTTTCAGGCGTTTTAGTGCTAAAAATTGCGCCTGTGAAGCACCTGAAAAGCGCCTCTCAAGCCTCCCCAGTGTGAAAGCTCGAGTGCTTTCACACTGGGGTGGTGCGCTTGCAGGACCAAAAAAAAAGCAGCATCTTTGGAGCGGTGTGGGAGCAGTGTATACATCGCTCATAAATCACTACTGCCATTGAAATCAATGTGCAGCGCTGCCGAATCACCTGCAAAACACTTCGGCAGCAGCGATTTGCGGGCGGTTTTAACCCTTTCCTCGGCCGCTAGCGGGGTTGAAAGCGATAGTGGGCAAAAAAGCACCAAATCACCACTAAAACTAGCGGCGCTTTACCGCTAATGCAGCCGCGCTAGCAGTGTGAAAGGGCTCTAACTCCCCCTTTTAATAACCCAGTGTTACCAGATGGTAGTCAGGCTTCCACATATGCCTCTTATGAAAGGTCTTCTTGGCCTACTGCCCATAAATTTGTACATCCTACTTCTGGCCTCTTTCAGCTGAGTGCAACTTCTCCAATAGCTCACATTGACTGGCTTACCACACCGAGTCTGACCAAATATTGTAGCATTTTACAGGCGTTGGGACAAACATAGACCCTTGACTGCTTTTGAAGGACCGTGTACCCTTCAGAGGGTTCCTCGCCAAACATTATCCCAAATTTACAAGGAGATCATGTCTCACACACATGATACTCTCCCTACGTATACAAAAGTGTGGTCAAGAGAACTGGAGATGGAGATATATTTCCTGAGGAATGGCATACCGCTTTCTTGTTCACACATAAATCCTCAATCTCCTGCTATGCGCAGGAGAAAAACTTTAAAATATTATCTAGATGGTACCGAGAGCCAGTTTCACAGTCGTATATTTCCAGATTATTCGGATCTATGCTGGCGCTGCCATGAGATGAGAGGTACTTACTTGCACGTATGGTGGGAGTGCAACCATATCCGTCCATTTTGGAAACGGATATTTCGAATATATAATGAGATGTACGATGACTCTATACCCCCCTTGCCTAAGATAGCACTTAGGCAGTTCTCTTTTCTTCTTTCCTGTCTTACTTCTTCCTCATATCTTATTGTTTTGAAGATTTTTTGCTGAGCCCTTGTTACCTGGACTCTAATGATATTACAGATTTGCAAAACTTTTTGTATTCAGGTGAATATTTGTACTCATTACCCCCTCTCCCTTTTTTTTTTTTTAATTTCTGTAACCTGGACTGTTTTGCATTACTTTTGCCATTTTATGAAAAATAAAATAAAATACATATTCAACATAAATACATTCACAAAAGGTACAAAAAATTGATTTATTTTGTACAGGATTTATACAGAGTCCATTACATTTGCCAAAAAGATTTAATCTTAATAACTGCATTTTAATACATTTCTTGGTTTAATGCTCAAATGCCATATTTCTTCTTTAGAGCATCAAAAGAATCACTTGTCTTTAGTGACTGTTCTACATAATGAAACAGGGCACGGATATCTGTGAAAGATAAACAGCACAAAAGTAAAAAAAAAAAGGAAAACGTTAAAGTAAAAAATAAATAAAAGATTAGCAAAACATCTAAAATAAAAACAATATAACAGCATTATGTATTAATGGTTCTATTCTCTATACAGAACTCAACATCTTCTTATACCTACCTGTGTACTCCAAGTTATAAGAATGCTTTTAGGTTGCTATGTTTTGCCACCACCTCATTTATAAGACCTCTCTATATTGAGTTACTATATGACAGGCTATATGGTTAGTAGGTGCTATTTTCCATCAGCATTCAGATGTAGAAAATATGATCATCAGACAAGTACTTATCTGATGATCATATCTGATTAAGCTTTGCCCAATCAGGGCACAGTAATAAGCTACTGTTAAGGAGCGGGGCTGGGAAGCGACCGATGCATCCTTAACAATAGATGAGTCATCAGATGTCAATGGGCTTCCCCACTGACAGCTGAATAAAAAAAAATAAAAAAAAAAAAACAACATTGCCTGCAAAAGCAAAAAAGTTAAAAAAAAAAAAAAAAAATAGAAAGGTGACCCCATGCCAGAATTTAAAACAAAAACGGCGTCCCCCTAACAATCCATACAAGTCCCTTATCCGAGCATGCAGCCTGGCAACCCAGGAAAGGAGGAGGGGGGGGGGGGGAACGAGCGCTCCCTTCCTGAACCATACCAGGCCACATGCCCTCAACAAAGGGAAGGTTGATTTGGTACCAAGGTACCTTGCCCCCATGTTGAAGGGGACCCTGAGCTGTGCTTGTGGGGGTCTGCAAACAGAGGGCTTATCAGATTCTGGAAGCCCACTTTAACAAGGGGGCCCCCAGATCCCCCCCCCCCCTATATTAATGAGTATGCACCTGCTGCACTGCCAAACCCACAACAAAAAATGCTCTGCCCGTGACTAAGGCTAAACGCCACCTACCTGCTCCACCATTTGACAGTTCTTATATAGATAAGGGGCATGGCCACCTCGTGACGTTGCCAGGTGCCTTTGCCCCTTACCTATATAAAAACTGTGAAACGGCGGAGCCTGCAGTAGGCGGTAAGCCTTCGATGTGAGCGCAGTGTTTCTTTTCTCGAGTCTGGTGGTGGCGTCGTGATTGATGATAGATCTACACTGGGGGACATTGTTTTTTTCTTTTTTTAATAAAGGAATTGTCAAAAACTGTGTGTGTGTGTTTTCATTTCTTTTTGACACTTTTTTGGTGAATGGGTAGGGTTACTATGTACTCCATACTCACATGGGGGGGTGAGGGATTTTGGGGCCTGGTATGGATTGGGGGACCCCTACTGCTTTCTTTTTACATTTTTATATAGCAGGAAATGGTAATGTATTGCAAGCGATTTAAATTTCATTTTTTTTCTTTATAAATGTCAGTTTTGCTGCAGCAGGTTATATACGAGGTAGAGATGTGCCACTTTACACGCAGACTAAGGGGTCCCCCCCAGGCACTATATTTCAACGGATTTTTCATTTTTATTATTTCCCTTTAGGCATCATTAAAATCACTGCTCTTTTAAAAACAATCTTTTTAAAAGTCTTTTTTTTTGCATTGGTACATGCCCCCAGGGCAGTACCCAGTTCCTCATACCCCTTTTATGGCCAATAACTTGCATTTAAGCCTTCAAAATGGGGACTTTTGATTTTTCAAGTTCAATGGGGTTCAGAGTTCAGGTTTGAACTTTTGCTATGTTCGGAATGCTCTGGTGCGAAACAAACCGGGGGTGTTCGGCCCATCTCTACTCCCCCTACTCCGTCCAAAATAAGAAGAAAGGTTTTGCCTGTAGTTCTACTTTAAATTGATTTCCAACAACATATGTAATTGTGGCACATAAACATTGTCATTGCTAAGTATATAAAATAGTTGTCAGGGCAGTGAGCTCACAATATAGCTGTATTTTAATGACAGGCAAAACTTATATATATATATATATATATATATATATATATATATATATATAAATATATGAGAGAAAGAGAGAGAATGAGAGAGAGCGAGCAAGTGAGCTTACCTTCTTTCTCTGTTTCTGATAAAAACATCACTGCCATATCAAATCTTCTAAGTTCAGACAATCTTTGTAAAATTTCCAGAACTTTAGCTGCATCTTCATTTCTAGAGAACAGAAATACTCTTGTTATAGTAATAACCATAACCTTTTGGAGATAATTTGGAGATTTTCAGTTAAATCGTCTATCCGAGTTAAAAATTTCATACATGCATCATAAGGTGATATTAAAAGTAATAATAAAATAAAAAAAAAATAACAAACATGTCATGCTTACCTGCTCTGAGCAATGGTTTTGCACAGAGCAGCCCGATCCTCCTCTTCCTGGGTCCCCCGCCGCTATTCCTGGCCCCACCCTCCTGCTTAGTGCCCCCAGAGCAAGCAACTTGCTCTGGGGGCACCCAAGCAGGTTCGCTCCTGAGCCGTTGCTCCGTGTGTCCATTCATCTGTCCGCCTCTCTCCTCACTGGCTGTGATTGACAGCAGCGGGAGCCAATGGCTGTGAAGAGGAAGAATCCCCAGAGATCCAAAGCTCTCCTGCACATCGCT
>CM053029.1:403277010-403304510 GCA_028564925.1 Lithobates sylvaticus | reverse complement strand
TATCCAGGCCTTTCTTGTACACTTGTCTTTGTACTCCTCACCTGGTTGCCGCCACACATGCTTGACACCATCTAAACCAAATAAAGTTTATCTTGGTCTCATCAGACCCCAGGACATGGTTCCAATAAAGTCTCCTTTTCTTCAGTAAACTGTTTGCGGGCTCTCTTGTGCATCATCTTTAGAAGAGGCCTCCTTCTGGGATGACGGCCATGCAGACAAAATTTGATGCAGTGTGCGGCGTATGGTCTGAGCACTGACAGGCTGACCCCCCCCCCCTTCAACCTCTGCAGCAATTCTTGCAGCACTCATACGTCTATTTCCCAAAGACAACCTCTGTCTATGTCACGTGCACTCAACTTCTTTGGTCGACCATGGTGAGGCCTGTTCTGAGTGGAAAATGTCCTGTTAAACCGCTATATGGTCTTGGCCACCGTGCTGCAGTTCAGGTTCAGGGTCTTGGCAATCTTCTTATAGCCTAGGCCATCTTTATGTAGAGCAGCAATTCTTTTTTTTCAAATCCTCAGAGTTCTTGGCCATGTGGTGCCTTTAACTTCCAGTGACCAGTATGAGTGAGTTAGAGCGATAACACCAAATTTAACACACCTGCTCCGCATTCACACTTTTGACCTTGTAACACTAGCGAGTCACATGGTCACCCCGGGGAGGGAAAATGGCTAATTGGGCCCAATTCGGACATTTTCAATTAGGGGTGTACTCAATCTTGTTGCCAGTGGTTTAGACATTAATGGCTGTGTGTTGAGTTATTTTGAGGGGACAACAAATTTACACTGTTATACAAGCTGTACACTCACTACTTACATTGTAGCAAAGTTTAATTTCTTCAGTGTTGTCACATGAAAAGATATAATAAAATATTTACAAAAATGTGAGGGGGTGTACTCACTTTTGTGAGATACTGTATATATAAAACATTATAAAAGCTTTTTATTTTTTTTATAGGTGATCACATAATCTTTGTTCTCAGCTGCATAGCGGACTTAGAGAGGTGGGGGTGGGGAGAGAGCAGTACACTGGTCTTCCCAGTAAATGGCTTATCACGTGAGCGTGTTAGCGCAAGTCTGATCATTGGAGGACAGGCAGGCTGTTCTACAACACAACCAGAAAACTGACCACACTGGGATGGATGTGTTCTCATGCCTAGCATGGTCGGTTGGAAATAGGAAAGCAGGAGGACTGGTAGAAAAACCAGGTATTTCACACAAAGGAAGCAATACAAAGAGAACAGGATACTATTTAACACAAGTACATGGTACAGCAGGCACATATCAGGGATATGACATGTTAGGGTGACATAAGCCTTAAATAGATTACATGATTTGTCAACAATCAAAGATTTACAGGTGCAGTGGGAATCCTGCCGGTGCATTTTTAAAAATGTAAAAACTGTAATGTGTTTTTAAAGATAAAACGTTTGCTTACTCAATGTATTTAAGCCGTAGGATCTTTAACATTTCATTAAACACATCTGGATCCAATGCTTTTTGGAAGATTTTAGTGTACATGGCTGGTTCAATTTGCTACAATCAAACGGAAGAAACAAAATGATATTTATGTATTATGCAAATTTAAATAGTCATAACTAAAAATATAACTGCAACAATATTAAGATGTCAACTTCTAGGATCACTTTAAACCTTAGGCCCCTAAAACTCATTATTGCTATGCCCAAAACGCAGGATATACCTAAGTGCAAATCCTAAGGCCAATAAGGCTGCCCATCATGGTTATAAAGCAGTAAAAATGTTTGAGAGTTGGGGGCGGTACAGTAAGTGTTAAAGTTTTGCCGTTCAGAACAACCTGGGAGTTAGGCATAGTGGCAGGTATTGGCAAGCTGCTAAAGGTAAGCGCCTACAACTTATAATTTTTTTATTCATTTATCTAACAGGTGTACCTTGAAGCTGAAGTTTATTCTGCTTATTTTTTTCATCAATAATCCCCCCCCCCCCCAATCAACAAGCTGATTACATTTTACATGCCTTATTTTAGACCCAGGGATATGACCACTAGGTCTTTATGCTTCTCTATGCTATTCGGGCAGATCATAGCTAGTGGGAAGGTCTGACAGGGCGCTGTACATAGCTTCCTGAAAACATCACAACAACCAAAGTAGTGGTTGCCGTAGCAACATATCATATCAACAAAGCAGGACATAAGTGCTGGTAGGAAGTCACAGAGCTCCACACCCTCTGTGGAAGACACGTGATAGTAGCACAACACGTAAGGGGCGGAGCCAGTGACGTTAGGACTTTCCACATGAGGAGTAAGAGGTGTCTGTTCAGTTATATTCCCTATGGGGATAGTACATGCGTTTTTTTCATCTGTGAAGCACCAGTCCTGTACACAGCAAATGGCGAGTGACATTTTGATACTTAATAAAATTGGGATCAAAGGAGAAAATTATACACAAAAGGGAAAGTCAATATTACTGTCTGCAGAGGTGGACAACGAGAAGGAGGAGTGGAGTTGCGTGGTCCCATCAAGAGATTGTGGAAGATTAGGAATTAAAGGGGTTGTAAATTGAGAAGGTTTTTTATCTTAATGCATTCTATGCATCAAGATAAAAATCCTTCTGTGTGCAGCAGCCCCCTCATACTTACCTGAGCCTCATCTCTCTCCAGCGATGTCCACGAGTTCCCGCCCATCTGGGACTCTCCTCCTGATTGGCTGAGACAACAGCGGCGCCACTGGCTCCCGCTGCTGTCAAAGTCGGTTAGCCAGTCAGGAGAGAGAGGGGGCAGGGCCGAAACGGGGCTCTGTGTCTGAAAGGACACAGGGAGCTGTGACTCGGCTCGGGTGCCCCCATAGCGAGCTGCTTGCTGTGGGGGCACTCAACAGGAGGGTGGGGCCAGGAGAGCCGAAGAGGGACCTGAGAAGAGGAGGATCAGGGCTGCTCTGTACAAAACCAACTGCACAGAGGAGGTAAGTACATAACATGTTTGGTATTTTTAGAGAAAAACAAAAAAAGGAGACTTTACAACCACTTTAACCACTTCAATACCAGGCACTTTCACCCCCTTCCTGCCCAGGACAATTTTCAGCTTTCAGCACTGTCGCACTTTGAAAGGCAATTGCGTGGTAATGCAACACTGCACCCAAACTAAATTTTTATTATTTTCCTCCCACAAATATTGCTTTCTTTTGGTGGTATTTGATCACCACTGGGGTTTTTATTTTTTGCTAAACAAACTAAAAAAGACAAATTTTGGAAAAAGAATAAATGTTTTTCTTTGTTTCGGCTATAAAATGTTGTTTTCTCCTTCACTGACGGGTACTGATATGCAGCACTGATGGGCACTGATAGGCGGCACTCATAAGGTACTGACAGGTGTTACTGTAGGGCACTGTGGTGGGCACCTACAGCTGTTTCTGATGGGGCACTGACTGGCAGCTGATGGGCACATTTTGGCAGCTGTGGTAGCACATCTGATGGGGCTGTGCTGATAATCAATGTGCTGATTATCAGCACAGACCCCCCCCCCCCTCTGACAGGGAGAGCCACCGATCGGCTCTCCCTGTCAGCATGAACCAAGCAATGCCGTTTGCCGGCACTTCCTGGTTCACGAGATGATCAGCTGTTATTGGTCACAGCTGATCACGTGGTAAGAAGCCTTTGTCAGAGGCTCGTTACCACGATCGGAAATGCAGCATGTCAGACTGACGTCATATGACGCCCAGTCAGGATAACAGAACCATTTCCCGGCCGTCAATCTGCTATAGGCCAGGCGGGAAGTGGTTAATGAGCCTCTTAAAAGGAGAAGGTGCATATTGACCGAATATATTTATAGGTAAAAAACTAAGGTGAGCGCATAGTGTGTAAGGTGCTTTTATATTTTTATAAAATGAAAATAAATTATTTTGGCAGTTGCTGCGGGGCAGCACAGTGATTAAATGGTTAGCACTTCTGCTTATCAGCACTACGGTCGTTGGTTCAAATCCCAACCACGGCACTACCTGCCTGGAGTTTACATGTTCTCCCAATGTCTATGTGGGTTTTCTCCAAGTTCCCTAGTTTTCTCTCACACTCCATAGACACGCTGGTAGGTTAACTAGCGCCTCCCTAAAATAGCCCTAGTACAGTGATGGTGAATATTGGCACCCCAGATGTTTTGGAACTACATTTCCCATGATGCTCATGGACTTTGCAGTGTAGTGGAGTATCATGGGAAATGTAGTTCCAAAACATCTGGGGTGCCAAGGTTCGCCATCACTGCCCTAGTATGTGCATGTATGAATGTGAGTTAGGGATTTTAAATTGTAAGCTCCTTGAGGGCGGGGACTGATGTGAATGTACTGTATATGTAAAGCTCTGCATAAATTGACATGCTATAATACCTGTAATAAATAAATTATATATAATATATAATATATATATATATATATATATATATATATATATATTTTTTTTTTTTTTTTTTTGATTTGCTGCAGCTTCAAATGCACATTTTGAGAAACTCACAGTGTACAGTGAAAGCAATTTCAGCAGAACTGTGAAAGTCTGAAAGTAAACCTGGAGTACAATATTAAGGCTTTTTTTGTTTTTTAAAAAAAAAAAATGCAACAAAACACAGGTAATGTTTTCCTACCTTCATATACTTGTATAACATTTCCTGGTTGCCCTTTAGGCTCCTGAAATCTGACTCAAGCTGAAATGAACTTGTAGGGACGCCTGGAACTTCAGTGGTCATGGGCGGCAATAATGGTGGCACGTCATTTATTACTTTCGGCAGCAGTGTTTGAGGCGGAACATGGTTGTCTGTATTGCTCCTTAAAATAAAAAATAAAAAAAAAGGGATAAATTACACTGTATGTAAAATGGTACAAATTAATAACTCTACTAAAGTAAATTAGCATTTGCTGCAGAGATGTTAAAGTGTATGTGTACCAAACAATTTTTTCTTGGTTTTGGATAGGGCGGAGGATGGTTAGAATTTTCTGTCAGATTTTACTGCTATCTGGCGCTCCATCAGAGAGGTTTCCCTCACTTTCTTTCCTGAGGACAATGTTTTACCAGCCAGAAAGTGAGGGCAAATCTGAAGCAGGGAAGCAGAAAACAATAAAAAGCTGGTAGAGGTTCTAGCACCCCCTACTTAACGTAAAATTAAGAATTTTTACTTCTGTTTGTGTTGTTGTTCGAGAGCGTTCCCCTCACTTCCTGTTCTGGGTATAACCTATTTACCAGACAGGAATTGAAGGAATCTAAAATCTGACTAGAGTTCTTATCCTTCCCCACTCTATCCAAAACAAACAAAAAAGGTTTTGGCTTCACATACAATTAAGGCTACATGCAAATTATTTTATAAAAAATTTCCCAATACAAAGTGGAAAGCAGAAGAAAAAAAAAAAAAAAAAGAATCTTATGCTTTTACGGATAACAGTAGATCAATATTAGCTCCCTGAAAGGTACAAATTATTTAAACATACATCAAGGACTAGGCAAGAACAGAATAAACCCTAAACACATGGTGGTATGCAACAGGCCTTCCGACCCAACACGTAAAGTATTAAGGCGAGATCCAAACAAGTTACTCTCTTTTTGGGGAAGGGAAAAAAAGAAGAAGAAGGTGTATTATGCTGGCCTAAATAAACATGGCCATTAAATGCATGCAGTTGTAGTAATATTATGCAAACCTCTTTGCTGCTAGCACAGCCCATTTTCACATATTTAAAGTGTTACTAAACCCAGGACCCTGCATTCACTATAGCTGGTCTCCCCCACAGTACACAGTTCAATTCAATTATCTTAGTAAATATACACTGCTAAATACCTTTTCTCATCAGCAGTATATAGCAGTCTTGTGAGGGTCTGATAAAACTTGTAGGAGGAGTTTTCCATTCTGCGCTGACTGTCCTATGAGGCTGCAGGACCCCTGACCTTCGCTCTGGACAGTCCTGATTGGCCCTGTGCTGATCACATGCACCCTCCCAAAAAAAAAAAACGCTCTAGCAATACACAATGGATTGAGCATGTGCAGCCCCGTCTCCTGGCTCTGTATTATCAGGAACTATATTGGGGACAGTGGGAGGAGGAGAGGATCAGAGAAGCCAGGGTCAAACAGCTTTTTACACAATGCAGAGGCTTAAATCCTTAGGTTCCACAGTGAATATAACAAGCATGCTTTACTACATATACAGACTAATTTTACTGTTGTGGGTTTAGTAACACTAATCACTTTCCTCATACCTCATGCTGAAACCATAAAAACATGAGTTTGCCCTGGGTTTTTAAAGGGACACTTAAGGTTCGTGTTTTTTTTCACCTTAATTCATCCTATGCATTAAGGTGAAAAAACACCTATCCGTGACCGGCCCCCAAGCTCCCCCCGTTTTACTTATCTGAACCCTCGAACTTGTCCCACAGGGACGCGCTCTCTCTCTGCAGGGGGGTCTTGGCTCTTGATTGGATAGATTGATAGAAGTGCAGCCATTGGCTCCCGCTGCTGTCAATCAAATCCAATGCCGAGTCCTGCAGTGGGTACCTGTTTTTAACAGGTACCCTTCCCCACTTCCAATAAATCTCACCGCGGCTAGATCACTCGGAAGTTCGGCCCCCCTCCTCCTTCCCTCGCCGCCGGGCCATTCAGCTTCGCATATGTGTAGTAGGGAACCGGCTGTGAAGACTTAAGGCTTCACTGCCGGTTTCCCTTACAGTCAATGGTGGCGGCAGCACCCGAGAGCCGAAGGAAACATCGGTTGCGGTGCCGACATCGCTGGATTCCAGGACAGGCAAGTGTCCTAATATTAAAAGTCAGCAACAATATGTGTAGTGGAACTCTGCTTTCAAGTAGCGCAGTGCTGAATAACAAAAAATGGCCCGGTCATGAAAGGGGTAAAAAAAGTGGGGTATACATTTTAGGCAGTCAAAGGGTTAAACATAACCCCTAAAAACCCAGACATAGCCTATAAGGTGGTAAATTCTAAGGCTGAAACAAAACAGTAAAATGTTGGCTGAATATTCTGTTAGCAGTGTGACAGACATTAGCAGAATACCTTAGTATAACAAAGGACATCACTGATTTTTTTTTTTTCTCAGTGTAAAGATCGTTTTTTTTATAAATTTTCAGTGTTTGATACCAAGTTTTGAAAAATGCAGCCTGGTTGTGTCGTTCTCCTCTGGGTAACGCACTGGCAGTGTGGTGATTAGCGAGTCTGAATGTTTTTTTTTTTTTTGCCTACTGTTTTAAAAATAGAACTGACACTGAGCACTTAGAGCAGTACAGCAGCCTTCCCGCTATCCTACACTGTAACTGATTGCTGGACTGCATAGCAACAGCAGCCACTTCCCCAACCCACATTTCTCCCCAGTCCACAACACACGATATGGCAGCCTGCTTAGAATATGGAAATGTGCATATTCTCTTCACCCATATTGACTGGCATCATTTCTGGGTCAGAAGGATGACGAGAGGCCCACCAATGCAGAAGAAAATCCTGAGTGGCAAATCAAAGTGGTGAAGACTATTACCTATGGTGCAATGTGCTGCAGACTCCGACATGGGTCAATTCATTCATCTTAGCCATAGGTGCTTAACCTGTGGCCCTCCAGCTGCTGCGAAACTACAAGTCCCATCATGCATCTGCCTTTGGGAGTCACGCTTGTAACTGTCAGCCTTACAGTACCACATGGGACTTGTAGTTCTGCAACAGCTGGAGGGCCACAGGTTGTGCACCAATGATCCATTCTAAACCAACCATGACTTGTTTATCTTTACATGAGCAGCAATACTATTTGGCCTGAGATACAATCACCTATTTTTTTGGACAATTTAGAAGGTGTCGCCAGTCTTGCTATTACTTTCCTCCACAAGATTCTCCTTTGCAGTATATGAATATAATAAACGCTACACTATGAGGCGTCTCCCTCTTTTATGTTCATGTGATACAGCATTGAGTATTGAGACATGGAGAAAAATCAGGAAACTTCCCCCTGTGATTAGAGTGCATTGATGCCAGTGGATTCTCAGGCAAAGGAACTATTCGTGTGGAGCGTTTGGCTGTAGTGATTATTCTTTGGCTCATACAGGTGCAGTACTTGGTAACCATGCACTTTACTTATTTTGGTGATGGGATTCACGCAGTGAACACCTCATGTGATGGACTTTCTTTATGGTGGGTTCACAATCCCCTTGGTGGTTTTTAATAATCATGGCATGGAAGATTTTTGTCTACGTATGTTTATATACACTTTTGATGTGTCATTTTGTGAAGCACTCATATATACGGTTGTGAGTGCAGAGGGTATGGTGGCAAAAAGTATGTGCAGAAGAGGAGTGTTGAAGGGTATGATTATGATGGGAGGCAGTATGTGTAGGAGCGGAGTGCAGTGGTTATGGTGATGGGCACTATGTGTAAGAAAGGAGTTTAGATGGCAGGTAGTATGTGCAGGAGAGGAGTGTGGAAGGTATTATATATATATATATATATATATATATATATATATATATATATATATATATATATATACACACACACACACACACACACACACAAGTATGTGCGGTAGAGGAGATCAGAGGGTATGATGGCGAGCATTATGTGCAAGACATGAGTGTGAAGAAAATGGCGGCAGGCACAATGTGCAAGAAAGGAGATTGAAGAGTATGATAATGGTTATTATGTGTAGTAGAGGAGTGCTGAAGGTATCACAAGGGCCAGTATGTAAAGTTTGGAGGGGATGAAAACAGGTAGTATGTGCAGAATAAGAGTTCAGAGGGTATACCAGTGACCAGTACGTGAAGTGAGAAGGGTATGACAGCAGGCAGTCATTCCCTCTGCAAGACAAAAGATCAAAATGAATTCAAAACATTTGAAGTTCATGTCCACTTTAAAACGGTTGTAAAGCAGGGTGGATAAAAATCAATCTTTTTTTTTTTTTTTATCTAAAAAAACAAAAACAAAAAAAAAATAAAAAGCAGATTTTTTGGGATTTAAATTGTTTTTTTTTTTTTTTTTTTTTGTTATCAAATTTATTTTAATAAAATGCTTTTGGAGTAAAAAATCTATCTAAAGATAGTTTTCTATTTAAGATAAATTAATAATTTAATAATAGCATGAGGCTGTATATTCTGATGAATCCAAGCTCTGCAAGCTGAGATAACATGCATTCACACAATCTCACAGTAACCCTGAGATAAAAACAAAGTTCAGGAATATTCCTTTATCCCATTGTTTTGCAAATCTATGTACACTACAAAACGTATGATTGTTTGAAGAGAAATGCATCTGTACCAGGCAGTGTGAGGAGGAAGGGCAAGCAGTAAAAATGAAAGTGAAACCTTATAAGCCGATTATAAACCTTGTGATCTTTTTGCACATAGCTTGAAGTGCTTTATTCCTCCCTTGAGGAGCAAAATGGTAGACTTGTACTTTGAAAAGTATAGCATGTCATGTCATCTATGCCCAGTCTTGCCACGAAGAGTTAATCCAGCTTGAGCAATCCTCTTATCTTTTTACAGTAGGATAAAAACAAACAGTCACACAGAAATAGGTGTCCGTCATTCCCCCTTGCTGTGGCTGACAGGTGATTTCCTCATCTCATGCACGAGCGGGAGAGGCATTCTGTGTACTTCACATCCCCCCTCCTTTCTTCTCCAGCTCTCCACTGGAGACATCTGTGTATGTGCATGAGTGACATGCACTACTTCTTCACAGAATGCGCTCTACCACTCCTGTGCTCCCCTGATGCGAGGGTCATCCTCGCGATACTGGCTGGCCAGGGGGAGTGTAGAGGTGGGCGGGGAGTCTACTGACATAACGACTCCGCCCACCAAGCACCGGATAACAGACCCGCTCACAGGGAAGATATTTTACAGGTAAGGATACATGCAGGAGGCATGTATATCCTTATACATAAGCACTATGGCAATAGTTTATAAATGATGAGAGTGGATTTACATCCACTTTAATGAAGTTCCTCTACCTATAGGTAAAGCAGGTAATATAATGTTGTTGTTTTAATGAAATAAAAGAATTTGAGTAAATCGGTTCTGATATTGCTGTTTTACTAACCTGGCAGCTAATTATTCTAAATAGGAAACCTTAATTTTGTTTGCAAATATTTAAGATTCTAAGTACCAGCAAGAATGAGTCCTTGCATTTAAAGAGCACCTGTCATTTCAGATCCATCACGGCAGCGCCTGTTAGTGGGCATCCACTCACCTGCTGCCGCCACGTCCCTCACCTTGTTGTGTCACTGCTGCATCACCAGCCGTCCCATTAAAGTGAATGGAACTGTTGGTGAGTCAACAGCGGGTTAGAGGAGGAGTCGCTGCGGCACAGAAATGACAATTGTTCTTTAAAAATTATGATTTAAATCAGCCTTTTTACTAGTAATTTAAATCATGATTTAAATCAAATCCACCCTGTAAAGTTCTTTTTTTTTTCTAAATGTGTTTAAAGTGTGCTGCTTTTTACTAAAGATCTCTGTTTCTCATCCCTGGACAGATCTCGCTCTCTCTCTCTGTACAGAGTTCTGTATCGCTTACCAACACATCCCTGGGCTGTGATTGTACACAGCCGATCGGCATGTCCCAGCTGTGAATCATTGGCTGGGACTTGCTGACAGGATCCTGGTGTGTACAACCACAGCGGGGGCAAGCATGCAATGGCCATACACCTGGAAGAAGGCAGTGATGTACGGGTACGATTGCCCGCAGTGCATGGTATTAATTACTGTATTTATAAGTGAAATTAAAATCTCTTTTTACACTAAGAGTCTATGGAGGAATTAAAGTGCAGCCAGTAACCCTCGCACCAGGGGAGTCTAAAGTGTGAGCACAGGAGTGGCAGAGCGCATCACGGCAGTGCCTGTTAGTGACATCCACTCACCTGCTGCCGCCACGTCCCTCACCTTGTTGGGTCACCAGCCGTCCCATTAAAGTAAATGGGACTGTCGGTGAGTCAACGGGGTGAGTCAGAGGAGAAGCCGCTGTGGGACAGAAATAACAATTGTTCTTTAAAAATTATGATTTAAATCAAGCCTTTTTACTAGTGATTTAAATCAAATCCACCCTGTTGTAAAGTTCTTTTTTTTTTCTGAAAAACATGTTATACTTAACTGCTCTGTGCAATGGTATTGCACAAAGCAATTTGAAATTAAACATATTATACTTACCTGCTCTGTGCAATGGTATTGCACAAAGCAATCTGAAATGACAGGTGCTCTTTAAATCCTCCTCTTCTGGGGTCCCCTTCTGGCACTCCAGGCTCCTCCTCTTCTGTGTGTGCCACCATAGCCACTTCCTATGTTGGCACACATGCAGGCTTTCCCCAAAGCTGGGCTGTGAGTGTCAATTGACACAAACAGCGCAGCTCAGCCCCATCCCTTGCTCCCTCCTTACTGGATTTACTGACAGCGGCTGAAGCCAATGGCTCCTGTAGCTTTCAGCCAAACCCATGAGAGGGGAGAGAAAGGAGAGAAGACCCTTCAGACAAGCACAGAGCTGGATCGATACAGGACTCAGGTAAGTATTTAGGGGGGAGCGGGAGAAAAAGGCACTGAACGTTTTTTTTACTTTAATGCATAGAATGCAATAAGGTAAAGAATAAACCTCTTATGACTTCATAAGCACTTTGAAATCTCAGGAGAAAAAAAAAAATAATTAAAACACAACCATATGTTTGGTTGGAGTTATTTAAAGTGTACGTGTCACCTGGTAGATGATTCAGCCTATACAAAGCACAACTAAACAAGTACACGAAAATAACAATGCTGCCACGGAGGACTGTAATATTCTTTGAAATCTTCAGCTTGTTAATGTAAATTATATAGAACTATTAGACATCACATGTATAAACAATAATGACAGCTGAAGCTTTATAATACACCGTCAAAAGCAACATCCATAATGTGTCTGAATTTTGAATTATATATGAGAATGAAGATTCAAAGACTAACTCGTACTTCTATAAAAAACAAAAATGAGCCGTAAACAACCTGTAATGCACCAATGTCTTTCATACAATTCATAAGTAATAAAGATATATTTTTGTAAAACAATATACATCTTCGATGTAAACACGGCACTCAGTCTTGCTATTGCTCTAGCTATTGTATCTAATAAAAGCGCATTCGTTTTCATTAGAAAAGGGCCATTCCTGAACTTCAAAAGGAAAAATCACAGACTGCCGAGCAGCAGAAATGGATTTAATTAAATGGATGATCCATGTGAATGACTTTCAAGTTCTGTTACTGTGGCAATCGCACAATGTACTACACGTCCTCCATTCCAAAAATAGCCGTCTAAAAAGATGTATATTTAGCACACAATATTGCAGAAATTATAGTAATATTCCATAGGACCTGTGAGAAAAACATCACTGCAATGATGTATAATGGAATGTAACAGCTTAATAATACCCATTATCCAGAGGCATGAAAATAATGCAATTCATTGTGTACAATCAATAACAAATATGCAAAATAGAACGGAAACAAATCAACACACACGTTACGGTTTTTGCTAAGACCTCTTGCACACAAGGCCGTCTAGCTGCTGTGCATCCCTTCCGGCATTTTAATTCACCCAGGAGGGACAGGTCAGTGTTTAGAGTATGGCTGGCTGCGGCTGATCACTGTACTCACAATTAGGATCCTATGCTTTCAAATGCCTGGAACACAGGTATTGTGTGTTTTGGATGGTACTTTTTACTTTATGGGCATTGCTTTTTAAATTATGACCCTTCTGCATCAAACAGTAACTGGATTTGGGACCTGTTTAGGCATAGAAACCTCTAGATGCGCTTTAATTCCTCCACAGACTCTAATGCCGTGTACACACGGTCGTATTTTCCGTCGAGAAATGTTCAATGTAAGCTTGTTTTCGGAAAGCCTGACCGTGTGTATGCTCCATCGAACATTTGCTGTTGGAATTTCCGCCCACAAATGTTAGAGAGCGGGTTCTCAAAATTTTCCGACAACAAAACTTGTTGTCGTAAAGTCCGAACGTGTGTACACAAGTCTGTCGCACAAAAGTTCACGCATGCTCGGAATCAAGCAGATTGGTTATTGAACTGGTTATTGAACTTCCTTTTTCTCGGCTCTTCGTAGGTCTTGTACGTCAACGCATTCTCACTTTCAGAATTTTGGGCCAACATTTGTGTGACCGTGTGTATGCAAGACAAGTTTGAGCCAACATTCTTTGGAAAAAAATCCAAGTTTTTTTTGATCGGAAAATCCATGTGTACAGGGCATTAATGTAAAAATAGATTTTAATTTCACTTATAAATACAGTAATATTTAAAGTGTGAGTATCCACTTGCCGCCCACCATTTACTGTGGGCAAGCAGCGGCTGTAGGTAAAGCGGCGTACCCGTACGTCGCTGCCTACTTCCAGGTGTAGGGCCATTGCATGCTTGCCCCCACGCAGCTGCCGCTGTGGTTGTACACAGCAGGATCCTGTCAGCAAGTCCCGGCGCAATGATTCACGGCTGGGACATGCCGATCGGCTGTGTACAATCACAGCCCAGGGATGTGTTGATAAACGATACAGAGCTCTGTACAGAGAGAGAGCGATCTGTCCAGGGATGAGAAACAGAGATCTTTAGTAAAAAGCAGCACACTATAGTTAGCCACACTTTTAACCCCTTGATCGCCCTAGATGTTAAACCCTTCCCAGCCAGTGTCATTAGTAGAGTGACAGTGTATAGTATTATTACTGACCACTGTATTACATGTCACTGGTGATGTCAGTGGCAGTTAGTGAGTTCCTCCAAGCGTCAGTTAGTGTCAGGCTGACCGCAACACTATCGCAGTCCCATCATGAGTCACTGATTGCTGCCATTAGTATAAAAAATAAATAACAATTTAGTTTGTAGGCGCTATAGCTTTCACGCAAACCAATCAATATGCACTTTTATCAAAAACATGTAGCAGAATACATTTTGGCCAACATTTATGAAGAAACATTATTTTCTTTATTAGATATGTTTTATAGCAGAAAGTAAAAAAAATATAGTTTTTTTAACGTTGCAAAAAATAAAAAAACACAGTGGTAATCAAATACCACCAAAGAAAGCTCTATTTGTGTGAAAAAGAAAAATGATATAAACTTTGTTTGCATGACCGTGCAATTACCAGTTAAATTAGTACAGTGGCGAATAGCAAAAAATGGCCTGGTCATGAAGGGGGTAAAATCTTCCAGAGCTCAATGGGTATCCCAACAGTTAATGTTTTGTAAAATTCTTAGAAAAATTACCTTAGCTGAATATACTGTTTAGGATGAACACTAATTAAACAATTTAGTAACCTGAGTAGCTTTATATAACAAAAATC
Source organism: Lithobates sylvaticus (assembly GCA_028564925.1). Taxonomy (NCBI): domain Eukaryota; kingdom Metazoa; phylum Chordata; class Amphibia; order Anura; family Ranidae; genus Lithobates; species Lithobates sylvaticus. The sequence goes on along the minus strand of CM053029.1, from coordinate 403,290,220 downwards.
TTAAAGCTGAACTATGGCCTCCCAAAAAAAAAAAAAAAAAAAAAAGTCCTGCAGTACTTCATTATATGTGCATCTGCACTTCCAGTTTTCACCTATTCCCCCTGCAAAGCCCTGCCAGTGAAGTCTACCTAATGCAGCTTCCTGTGTGGTAACAATGCTGCACTGCTCCTGAACTCAGAGCAGAGTTGCCACTCTGATGTAGGCTGTGCAGAAAACATGTTACAGGGCTTGTGGCCATCAGCATTGTCGCTGATGATTCACAAATCTGTAGCTTGACATTCAGCATCTGGTCACACCTAGACCTTCCCCACTGGTTTCTGAATTAGACTCTGTTGCTAAAACCCTCCTGTTGTGTGATTTGCAGTCGCTGGGGGGGGGGGGGGGGGGGGGGGAATGAGACAAATGAGGAAGGATTTGTCTCAATCAGGAGAGGTAAAGGAAGTATTTTCTTTACTTCTTACTTTATGAGGCTGATCCATCATATGGTAACTAGATGTGGGACGTGTTTAGACTGTCATATAGGTTTGATGTACTTTAATGCAACTTGGTGGCTAAGCTGTTTTAATTCCATCAGGGACACGCTGCATGGAATTTAAAGGGTTACTAAATCCACAACAGTAAAATCAGTCTGTTTATGCAGTAAAGCATGCTTTTTACATACACTGTGGAACCTAAGAGGTTAATCCTCCACATTGTGTTAAAGAGGTTGTTTGATCCTATCTTCTCTAATCCTCCCCTTCTTTTACTGTCCTCAATCCATCTGCTGATAGAACAGAGCCCAAGGAAGCACACTGCACATGCTCAGTTTGGTGTGTATTGCTAGAGAGTTTTTTTGTGGGGGGGTGCATGTGATCAGCACAGGGCCAATTAGCACTGTCCAGAGGGTCAGGGGTCATGCAGCCTCATAGGACAGTTTTAACATATCCCAAACCGTCCTCTCCTCTCTTCTCAAGGCCTATTACTGTAAATCTCTCTTGTTTCCTCCTCCCATGCCTGTCTCCAGGATTTCTCCAGAGCCTCTCCCATCCTCTGGAACTCGCTACCTCAACCTGTCCGGCTATCCCCTACTCTAGCTACCTTCAGGCGATCCCAGAAAACTCATCTCTTCAGGGAAGTTTATCACGTCTCCAACTAATCTTTTACCACTTCCATCAGCTCATTCCCCACAGTTACAACCTTTTGTACCACCTCCCCCACCCTATTAGATTGTAAGCTCTTCTGAGCAGGGCCCACTTAATCCTCTTGTATTTTATTGTATTATAACTGTATTGTCTCCCTTTTATATTGTAAAGCACTGCGTAAACTGTTGGCGCTATATAAATCCTGTATAATAATAATAAGTTAACCAGTGTTTGGCTGGACACTGATAGAAGTCACAAGACCGCTATGTGCTACTTATGAGAAAAGGTATTTAGCAGTTTATATTTATTAAAATTGCATTTCCATGTTCTGTGAACAGTGGGAGACGAGATATAGTGAATGCCGCGTACACACGTGCGGACTTTTGCCGGCGGACCTAGTCCAGCGGACAATCCCGCCGGACTTTCCAGCTGGGTCCGCTGGACTTTCCGAGCGTGTGGACTTGCCCACACACGTGCGGACTTGCCCACACACGCACGGACGGATAATCCGCCGGCCAAAGTCCGCGGGACTTTTGAAAATGAACGGACTTGCCGCTCATCGGCAAGTCCGTTCATTTAGCACGTGACTTCAGATTACGTAGCTAGCGTAGGCAGTAAATGCCGCCGCGCTGGCTCCGTAAGCTGGCATGGATTTAAAGGGACTCCCCACGCCGAAAAAACGGCGTGGGGGTTCCCCCCAAATCCACGTCAGACCCTCATCCGAGCATGCAGCCTGGCAGGCCAGGAAAGGGGTGGGGACGAACGAGCGCCCCCCCCTCCTGAGCCGTACCAGGCCGCGTGCCCTCAACATGGGGGGTGCCCTGGGGAAAGGGGGCCGTGCGGCCCCCCCACCCCAAAGCACCTTGTCCCCATGTTGATGAGGACAAGGGCCTCTTCCCGACAACCCTGGCCGTTGGTTGTCGGGGTCTGCGGGCGGGGGCTTATCGGCATCTGGGAGCACCCTTTAATAAGGGGGCCCCCAGATACCGGCCCCCCACCCTATGTGAATGAGTATGGGGTACGATGTACCCCTACCCATTCACCTAAGGTGTAAAATGTAAAGTAAAAAAAACACACACACTTTTGAAAAAATAGTTTATTGCACTGCTCCGGGGGTCTTCTTCCGTCTTGGGGGTCTTCTCGCCGGACTCCCCCGCCATTTACCAAGCTCTTTTACCGAGCGGGGGAAGTCCGGCTACCTTCTTCGTCGTCGCCGCCGTTGTCTGGGGGTCTCGATCCGCCTTCGGGGGTCTTCCGGGGGTCTCTTCTGTTCTTGCGGCGGTCGTCGTCTTCCGCGCCGCCGGCGCCTTCTCCTTCTTCTTGTCCTTGTCCTTCTTCTTCTTCTTCCGATGTTGACCCGACGCTCTCTCTGCCCGGAATGCCTGTGCCGCTCTGCGCTGGGACTTATATAGGGGCATGGGAACAGGGTCACATGTTCATGTCACATGGTGACCCCGCCCCCTTGCGATGTCACAGTCCCAGCATCCTCCGGGACTGTGACAACACAAGGGGGCGGGGTCACCATGTGACATGAACATGTGACCCTGTCTCCATGCCCCTATATAAGTCCCAGCGCAGAGCGGCACAGGCATTCCGGGCAGAGAGAGCGTCGGGTCAACATCGGAAGAAGAAGAAGAAGAAGAAGGACAAGAAGAAGGAGAAGGCGCCGGCGGCGCGGAAGACGACGACCGCCGCAAGAACAGAAGAGACCCCCGGAAGACCCCCGAAGGCGGATCGAGACCCCCAGACGACGGCGGCGACGACGAAGAAGGTAGCCGGACTTCCCCCGCTCGGTAAAAGAGCTTGGTAAATGGCGGGGGAGTCCGGCGAGAAGACCCCCAAGACGGAAGAAGACCCCCGGAGCAGTGCAATAAACTATTTTTTCAAAAGTGTGTGTGTGTTTTTTTTACTTTACATTTTACACCTTAGGTGAATGGGTAGGGGTACATCGTACCCCATACTCATTCACATAGGGTGGGGGGCCGGTATCTGGGGGCCCCCTTATTAAAGGTTGCTCCCAGATGCCGATAAGCCCCCGCCCGCAGACCCCGACAACCAACGGCCAGGGTTGTCGGGAAGAGGCCCTTGTCCTCATCAACATGGGGACAAGGTGCTTTGGGGTGGGGGGGCCGCACGGCCCCCCTTTCCCCAGGGCACCCCCCATGTTGAGGGCACGCGGCCTGGTACGGCTCAGAAGGGGGGGGGGGCGCTCGTTCGTCCCCACCCCTTTCCTGGCCTGCCAGGCTGCGTGCTCGGATAAGGGTCTGACATGGATTTGGGGGGGACCCCCACGCCGTTTTTCGGCGTGGGGATTCCCTTTAAATCCATGACAGGTGACGGAGCTAGCGTGCCGGCATTTACTGCCTACGCTAGCTACGTACCTGAAGTTACGTTCGAAATGAACGGACTGCTCCGTGTGTGGGCAAGTCCGTTCATTTTCAAAAGTCCCGCGGACTTGCCTACTAACGGCGGGATTGTCCGCTGGACTGCCAAGTCCAGCGGATAATTTTAAAACCAAACTTAAAACTTTGGCGCCAAAAAGTCCGCCGGACTTTGGCGCCAAAAAGTCCGCCCGCGCCCACACACGAGGGGGTCCAGCGGATAATCCCGCGGGATTGTCCCTTCGTGTGTACGCGGCCTTAGAATTTTCCCCATTTTTGTGTATTTGCTCAGATCTGTGTGCCCTATCTCTCCAGCAGGATACAACGTAGAATAGAAACTAGAGGGCTGGGTCCATATTAAGGAAAATAAAAACTCGATTGTTGATTAAAAATACAATGTACTGTAAATCACAATTATTTCTCACTGGCTCCTAATCAAGCTCATTAGCATTAAAAAGACAAATGTTTGAACACACATTGAAAACTTACTGCAAGGTTGGTGCATCACCAATTTCCTCTATCTTTATGATCTTGGCACTGGGAATATCAGGCGATGTCGATATTTGTTCTTGAACGTTCAAATCTTCTTTTTTAGGCTCCTCAACTTGGCTGACAATTTTCACATTACAGGGAGTATTTTCTGTCATAACATTTACTGGATTTATGGCCATGCCTCCAAGTTCTTCAATCTCCATCCTCCTTAAAGGTTTCTAAAACGAAACCGATAAAAAATAAGTAATTTACAGTGCACAGTTTTTTATTATATGAGAAAGTCATATCAAAAGTGCCTAAACACTGCACTAATAACTAAACATATGGGCTTATTGAAAATACACTATACTTCCCTTTTATAGAGTCCCTGTCTCCATATTACAAAATGCCAGGAAAAATTAAGTATTACAAATGCCTGCTTGCAGCGTTTTTGTCTTTCCATAAAACTATATTTTATTTGCTTGCCATGTATCTGCGAAATTGTCGAAAAGTTTTACTACTCCAAGATTAGCTATTCACTGGCACAGTTCCCTCCCACCTGGCATGTTTATTAATTTGTAATAACAAGGAAAAAAAAAAAGTGTGCATGTGCAAGCTTTTGGTCTGTTACCAAATACCGTATATACTCGAGTATAAGCCGAGTTTTCAGCACACCCCCTCGGCTTATACTTGAGTCAAGCACTTTTCTGCAGCAGAGAATGACATTTTCCGACCTGACTTTGGGGCACCGTATCTCAGGGCCACTTGGTGCTAGGAACCCCAAATTTGGTGTGCAAACCAGTGGAACCAGCACTACAACATATCCAATTTGGGGTTCCTAGCACCAAGTGGCCCCGAGATCCAGGGCCCCAAAATCGGTCAACTGTGTCCAACTGCAGCAATGTCATTTCGGGACCCTTTGGGTCCAGAGACCCCACATTTGGGGTTGGCTGCAGCTAGGGGGGCATCTAGGAACCCTTAACTACCGAGTTTGAGGTTCGGGGGACCTATGGCTGCAAAATGGGCACAGTGAAGCTGCAAATGGGCATTGTTGACCCTCTTTTCCACTTACAGTAGCTGCGCATTTCTCACCCTAGGCTTATACTCGAGTCAATAATTTTCCCATTTTTTTGTGGTAAAATTAGGTGCCTCGACTTATATTCGGGTCGGCTTATACTCAAGTATATACAGTAATTAACCACGTTGCTACCAGAGCCGTTTTTATTTTTATTTTCAGTTTTTTCACACGTTAAAATTCACATTTTATGCCTGAACATTTTCTGAAATCAGAGACCCTGGAGAATAAAATGGTGGTAGAGGCACACAAACATAATATTATATTACCCATTGTTTTTACGACGTACAAAAGATGAGGTTGCAATGTGTAAATGGATACATAATATGCCAAGCCTTAAAAAATCTATTTCTATTTTTTTTTAGATTGTGCTCTATTAGCTGCTTTACTGGTCACAGCAACCAGGGGATGACAGTGTTAAACCCAGAAGTGACATAATACACGTTGTTTATTTGTTCATTTACCAGAGTGGAGGCTGAGCAAACAGATGTTCACTGACCTCCCTCCGTTCCACCTGCTATGCTGGTTTCAGAGCCCAGAATCAGGGCCGCTGATAAGGGGATAGGCACCAGACCTCCTGTATGGGGCCCAGGCCAGCAGGACAATTGGATATGGGCAGTAGAGGGGGTGCTTGGTAAAGGGCAGCAATTAGAGGAACTGATCCGATGGGTCTCTCTCCCTGCAACAGCTAAAAGCTGGCTTTTCCTTCTCTCCCTATTATAGTCTTTTAGATGCTGAAGAAAGAGACACACATGGAATCGGTTCCTGTAATTGCCCCCCCCCCCCCAATCACCTGTCCAGGATTTGATTCCCCCTGCTGCCCGCTAATGATTTTAGTGTTTTTTTTTATTAAATTATCATTTTAATATTTTCTTGGGGGGGGGGGGCTGAAGACAGTCAGGCTGTTTGAGGCCCTGTGATTTCTAACAGCAGCCCTGTCCAGAATACATAGTCTGGGCAGTTGCGCATTGGGAGGAGGGGGGGTTCCTTGTGTGTGCTGTGCATGGGATCGAGCAGCTATATATCACTTCCACCTGAAAGCCCTGTCGGCTGAACAAAAAATCCTGTTCTACTATCTGCCATGCACATAGGATGTTTTTACAGCTGCTGTAGGGGCGTTTGACGTTTTTTAACTGCCTCTAAAAGCCCCTCCATGTTAGCCTATGTGTCCAAGCACACAAACTGTCAGAGGCGTTTGGAGGCATAAGCGTTTAGAGGCAGTAAAGAAAAACAACAGCCTGTGCTTCCAGGAGCAAAAAGAACGTAAAAACGAAGACCGTGGCTAAACGTATCTAAAACTTGTCAAGCCGCGTTTGACGTTTTTACATTATAGGGAGTACTTTAAATGAAAAAACTTCCAAAAACGCTAACGTCAAAAAACACTGGAAAACACGCAAGAATGCTAATATAAAAACGCAGCTAAACGCAAAAAAAAAATAGTTTTTAGCGCTGCTGTGGCGCTGGCGTTTTTAAAACATCCTGTGTGCATGAGCCCCTAATTTCCTGGCCCAGCCCTCTCCTCTCAAGAATGTCTAATTACTCTCTGTACTATCCCATCTCTTTCACCCCTTCCCTCACCTCTCTACATTTTATGTAGCTGCCATATGAGAAGCGGAGGGTAATACTATAGAGCAGGCCTGAACAAATCTCACTCAGAACTGAGAGTCTTTGAAAATCTAAGAGCCAGCCTACAAGTGTCACAATGTTTTATGTGTTTCATAAACTACCCAAATCATAATGAAAATAACTGGTCTGCCTATTTGCCCGATTCATGCAATCTGATCTTGGCACAGACATACTCACAGTGATTATCCCGAATCACTTGATTTGTGTAGAGCTACCTTCAGAAAAACAGCCCTTGTTTTAAACACATCACTTGATGTCAAGCTCTTGGGCACAGGCTAGCTGTGATTGCTAAAACTAGATCCATGTGTACACACAATTGCTATGTAACCTGTGTCCTTGAGACCTGGCTGGTTCTTTTTTGTCTGTATATATTATGTGTACTCAGGAGACCAAATCTGATCTCCCTGATGACCTGGAAACTGGGATTAGGGTCAGTTGAGTGATATTTCTGAGTAAGACATCAAATCCAAGATGGTGCTACCTTATTCACCAAAGTCATTGTTTATTCCATATTTAAGGTGGTATAAAAGTCTTGTTTTTTGTTCTCTAAAAATAATAAACATGTTATACTTAGCTCCTATGTGCAGTGGTTTTGCACAGAGCAGCCCTGATCCTCCTCTTCTCGGGTCCCTTGCTGGCACTCCTGGCCCCTCCATCCTGCCGAGTGCCCCCACAGGTAGCAGCTTGCTATGGGGGCACCCAGGCCAAGCCGCTGCTCTGAGTGTCCATTTAGTCAAGGACCCGTGGCGTGGCTCCATCCTCTTTCTCTCTTCATTGGCTCACTGACTGTGATGGACAGCAGCGGGAGCCAATGGCGCTCCCTGCTGTGTCTCAGACAATCACGAGGGGGAGTCATGGACAGCCGAGGCTCTCATGCAACATCACTGGATCGAGATGGGGCTCAGGAAAGTATTAGGGGGGCTGCTGCACACTAATGTTTTTTTTTATCTTAATGCATAGAATGCATAAAGATGAAAAACCTTATGCCTTTAGAACCACTTTAATAAAATCAGACTTTGCTTTTGATTTTTAATTCAAAATAATATTTTAGATCTTAAAACTAAAGAAAACGACATTAACAAAAACGATGGGACCCAATATTTTGTTGCACAACTTTGGAGGCAAACACTGCAAACAAGCAATATCTGTAGCTCTCAATGGGACTTCTACATCTGCCAACCGTTCCTTTTACGTAAACTGCTCCAGTGGTCTCAGGTTTGAAGGGCGACTTCTTCTGGCTGCATGTTACAGCTGCTTCTATAGATCTTCAATAGGCTTGAGCTCACTGAAAACCACTTTAGAAAAGTATGTTTTGTGCTTTAAGCTGTGTTTTGGGTCATTACCCTGTTGGAGATCTGTGACTGAGACACAGCTTTCTTAACACTGCACTAGTTGCTAGTCTTCAGATTTTATTGTGCCCTGCATAGATTCAGGGCACCCCATGACAGACATAGCAAAGCAGCCCAAAATCATAATCAAGTCTCCTCCATGTTATATAGTAGATACGGTATTATTTTCTTACGTTCATCTGTGAACACAGAACTGATGTTACTTGCCAAAAAGGCTACAGCTTTGCTCATCTGTCCATAGGAAATTCTCCCAGAACCAATGTGGCTTGTTAATATGCATTTTAGCAAATTCCAGTCTGATTATTTTATGCTTTTCTTTTAATAGCACAATCCTCCTAGTTTTTCTTCCTTTGAGCCCCCTATCACTCAAATGCAATGGATGGTGTGATCAGACACTGATGTACCTTGACCTATCAGTTCAGTTTGTATTTCTTTGGAAGTTTTTCTTCATTCTTTGTCTACCATTCACACTATCCTTCTGTTCAATCCAAGGTCGTGTTGCAGCCACATGCTGGGAGGTTGGCTACAGTCCCAAGGACCTCAAATGTCTTAATATTTGCAACTGTAGTCACAGCAACATCAAGCTGCTTGGAAAAGAGTTTTACAGCCTTTACCTTTGACATGCTGGTTTATCATTATCTTTCTGATCTCATTCGACCACTCTCTCCTTACTTTCTCTGGTTCAGTGTGGTGCACACGAATAATGTCCAAGTCCTAAGGGCATATTCATCAAGAAACAGGAACCACCGCTCCAAGAGGGCTCTCCACAGAGTATGCTGATTTTCCCAATCAGGGAGCCACAGGTGCTGGCTAGCACAATCACAGTAGTATGCAACAATGGAAAGAACTCTGGACAGCCGCACTCCGGAGAAAACTTAAAAACCTGTGTTTTTATTCATGCAAAAAGATCACATGAAGGCAAAAACAATCCACGGCAATGAGGGAAGATACAAAGATAGCTGACACGTTTCGCACCAGAATTAGTGCTTATTCATCAAGTGACAAATAATAGTTGATCCTTTGCAACCCTTATTTGCATTCTTCAATGGGTAGTCCGGGTCTCAGCAATCTTTTAACCACTTCCCGCCAGTAGGGCATCATATGACATCCTGGACTTGAAGTGGAGATATCTAGATGATAGCTGCAGCCACAGGCATCATCCAGATATCTTTATTTTCAGCCGGCAATTCCCTACAGTGGTAAAGCCATCCTAGTGGCTGATTAGCTTATGGATTGCTTTTACAGGCAGCGGGAGGGGCCGTCTCCGTGCTCTCCCGTGTGATCTGAGAAGCCGGGATCCAATCCGGCGGCGGGTTACCACAGAGCTGGTTGTGGACCAGATGATCCCTGGCCATCTCTATGATTCTGGGAGGCCGGAAGCAACATCATGATGTCACTTTCGGCTCTGGCAGATGTAAACACTGCCACTTTTTTCCCCTAGAAAGCAGAGATCAATGTTTATTTTTTTATTTTTATTTTTTATCTCATGTTTTCCAGGGTAGAGGAGATATCTTGGGTCAAATAAAAGGAACAGAGTAAAAAACAAAAAACAAAAACAAAAACAAAAAAAACAAACACCCCCACCCCCTCATGCATTTGCAAACGTAAATGTTGTTTGCACCACACGTGAGATATTGCTGCGAATGTTATAGCGAGAGCAATAATTCTAGCTCTGGACCTCCTCTGGAACTCTAAGGCCCCTTTCACACTTATACGACTTTTCCCACGATTTGGGACTGCAAAGTGCATGACAAGTCGTTCCCCATGATTTCCAATGACAGCCATATTAGTACGACTTCAAGTCGTTCCGACTTCAAAGTAGTCCCTGCACTACTTTGGGACGATTTTGATGCCACTTACACAGGCATTCCTTAAAATCGCGGTGAAGTCGCACAAGTGTGAAAGGGGCCTAAACTGTTAACCTGTAAAGAAATGTTTTTAAAGCTTTGCCTATGGAGATTTTCAAGTACCGTAGTTTGGCCCCATTCCACGAGCATGCACAATTTTAAAGCGTGACATCAACTTTTATAGTTTAACGAAAAATGTAGTTATATATTGTGTTTTTTTTTGCATTAAATTCATTAAAGTGTATTTATTCTAAAAAAAAAATTACATTTGAAAAATCATGTGAGATAAAAAATTGCAATGACCGCCTTTTTATCCTCCAGGGTCTCTGCTAAAAATATAGATATACAGGGGGTCCCCGGGTTACAAACAAGATAGGGACTGTAGGCTTGTTCTTAAGTTGAATCTGTTTGTAAGTCGGAACAGGCACATTTTTAAGTGTAGCTCCAGCCAAAAAATCTATTTTTATGTTTTTTAGATAACATAGAGAAGGGTTATCACCCCTGAAACATTTGTTTTGCTGTCTGTGCCCCTGTTCAGAAGATTTCACCTCACCCTCTGTCCCAATGACAATTTGATTTTGAAAATTTTGGGTTGTTAGGGAAACATGGACTGGTGATAAAGCATCAGTGGAGACACCTTTTTCCCATATTAACTCTTACAGGAGTGAATTTCCCTTCCTAGTGGTGGATTTCCTCTCACTTCCTGTTGTCTCCCTCCGTTTGTAAGTAGGAGTCGTTTGTAAGTCGGATGTTTGTAAGTAGGGGACCCCCTGTATAATGTTTGGGGGTTCTGAGTAATATTCTAGCAAAAAAATACAGATTTTTTTGCTAAAAAAACGTTGGTTTTCTTTTTGTCTCTGTACCATTTGCTGTGGAAGGTTATAATCTTTTAAAGTGTACAGGGGAAATAGCAGGTGAAAGCCCACACAGTTAAAGTGCTTGTTACCCTAAAAAAAAAATATATATATATTGTTCCTTTAAAGCGTGTTATGCAGCACAGTGCTTGTGCTGTGTAATTTGGCCCCCTGTATATCCTGAAATACCTGGCTGATCCTGCCTGACTCTGCCCTCCCCCTGTAAACTGACCATGGTTTATCATGGCTTCTGAGCCCTGACCCTGTGGTCAGTTTACATGCCTCCGTCAGCCACAGATCTCCTGTGTCCTTCTCTCCCCTCCCCTCCATGCCTGTCAGCTCTTACAAGTGCCCACCCCTCCCCTCCTGCTGCTAAAAATTTTCACACAAATGTCCCTGTTTGCTAATGACAAGGGTCCTAGTGTCTGTGCTTTATTAATAAAATGCTGCTATAGACCTGATTTCAGAGCGACGCGTGGCAATCACGTGACTGGTCGGCTCGCTCCTCCTCTCCTCCAGGCTGATGTCACCGAGGGACTCTAAGCACCTCCCGCTCTAGCTGTCAGATCAGGAGAGGTGAGAGCCGGCCGCTCACGTGAGCGCCAAGCGGTACTCTGAAATCAAGTATATAGTGCCTTTTTTTTTTTTTTTATAAAGCACAACACTGGGACACTTGTCATTAGCAAACAGGGATATTTGTGTAAAGATAACAGAGTGGCATAACCTTTTCATGACTAAGCCTATTTCTGACATTTGGTGTTTACAAGTTAAAATCCGTATTTTTTGCTAGAAAATTACTTAGAACCCCGAAAACATATATATATATATACATATATATATATATTTAGCAGAGAATCTAGAGAATAAAATGGCGATGATGGCAATAATTCTGACGATCGCGGCGATACCTCACATGTGTGATTTGAACACCGTTTACATGTGCAGGCTCGGCTTTGTTCCAGTCTGTCTCTAGCTGCCCGAAGTTGTTGATCGAGGATCGGGTCTCCCGGTGGGACGGGAGGCCCGGTCAGAGCGGCGGGAGGGACATCCCCTCCCGCTCCTCCGGGATAACAATCGAGCAGCTTTTAGCCACATCAGATGTCTGTAAAGCCGATCGCCCGATCTAAAAAACGGTACCGGGATGATGCCTGCAGCTGCGGGCATCATCCCTGTATAACCCCCGAAAGCCGAGACCTCATATCTGCTTACGTTCGGCGGGAAGGGATTAACAACCACTTTAAGGATACCACAGCAGCCCCCAGACTAAAAATTGTTATATTCCTACTTGAGATGTCCTGCAAAGCTAATTCTCAGTGTCCACTATAAAGAGCAAGGTCTCTTACATCCACCAACTCTGTGATGTCATCACGGAGAAGTGGAAGAGGACTCCAGTGGCAACCTGTGAAGCTCTGGTGAACTCCATGCCCAAGAGGGTTAAGGCAGTGCTGGAAAATAATGGTGGCCACACAAAATATTGACACTTTGGGCCCAGTTTGGACATTTTCACTTAGGTGTGTACTCACTTTTGTTGCCAGCGGTTTAGACATTAATGCTGTGTGTTGAGTTATTTTAAGGGGACAGCAAAATTTACACTGTTATACAAGCTGTACTCTCACTACTTTACATTGTAGCAAAGTGTCATTTCTTCAGGGTTGTCACAAGAAAAGATAGAATAAAATATTTACAAAAAATGTGAGGGGTGTACTCACTTTTGTGAGATATATATATATATATATATATGTGCGTGTGTGTGCTTGTTTATAGTCTACATAGTATTACACAGAAATATATGTATCACAAATTCCTTTGTAGTTAATATTGTATCAATTGTTTGCATAAAGCGAAGATCTTTTGCCAAGTCCATATTGATTTTAGCCCTTCACACTTTAAAAACCATTAATCAATTGGCTTTTGCCTTGCATCTTCCATGACTAAAAGGCCACATATTGAGATATGAGAACACTCCATGGCATTTAACATTTAAAAAAAAAAATGAGTGTCAAGTACACATAAAGAAAAATAATGTTTCATTTTCTGACAATTATTTTTAATACGCTCAGCACTGAATTAAAGCCAAAGTATAGCATGCTCTAAGAGTTAGCTTTAAATTGGGTAACCTAATTGACTGAAAATGCAATCATAATTGAAATCATAAAAGAGTAGGTTGCATTGGGAACTGATACAAACACTCAGAACACTGGACTGTGGCCAAAACAGAGGATATTATGTGCCATTATTGGACTATGTTTAGTTACATAGACATTTAAAAAAACATTTATACTTATAAGCTAAGATTAGATGTATGTATTCGAGACTTCTCAACTTCAAATCAAGTGTAAATGTCTGAACAACACCTGAGTAGCGATCACAATGTTTTTTTTTTAACAGAACGTTTTTATTAAAGTTTTTTGGGACAAACACAATACAAACAATACAAACAACAACAAAAACTGCTTCATACAGTATGATATATGTACATGCAGGAC
>CM053029.1:403239510-403272010 GCA_028564925.1 Lithobates sylvaticus | reverse complement strand
CATAAATATATACATTGTTCAAGGATATGCCATTACAAAGACTAAAAGACATACTTAGAGAGAGATTTATAAAACGGTAAACAATTGGTCTTTCTATCCTTCACCGATTGCTAACCACGAATACTCATCAGATCTTTTGCTGCATTCATAAAGAATATTCTTTGTCTGAAAGTTCACAAGATCAAGTCCCATTTACCACAAAACCTTGGATTCTCTCACCTTTAGGAAATACATTTCTAAATAACATTTGCTGTATTTATAATAGGACATGTTATAGGTGCTGGCCATGATCTCTGTATGGACATTCTAAAATTGCAGCGATTCACCAATGGTTCCCTTGAATGATTCACTATTCTTGCTCCTGTCCCTTACCAGCTAGACACATTAAAATGAATGGCAGCTTCACGCATCTACAAAAAAACAGCTTGTTTTTGCTGCGGGTGGTGGTGGTGTGGGAATAATTGCGATCTACAACAGTGTGAACCTAGCTTTCTGCTTTAGGGCCAGTCCACAGCTGAATCGAACAGGAACACAGGCAACATCTCAGCGATTCAGTGCGGTACCTGCCAAGATCACATGGTACGGCAGTACCATGCGATTCGATATAGTGTGTTTTTGAAAAGTAGTGCATGCATTACGTTTCATGTGACACAGTGAGATTTCAGCCTATTCAAATGAATGGGCTAAAAATCGTACCGCAGTGCAATCTAGGTGTGAACCGGCCTGATCCCTACATGAAAACAAAATAGAGAATTTTCTTAGAAAACCACATTTCCAAGATGTTTTTGTAGCACATGCTGAAAAAAGGTAACTATACACACAAAGCGGGGCGGGTCTATAAAAAATAAGGGAGTGATGAAAATACTGGTCGGGTACTGTGTTTATTAAGTCAGTTATAGGAATATTGATGTGAATATGAGAAGAGACAGTTATGATCAGAAAGTTGATTCTAAGTCTCCCGAAAAAATTTGCTGAAGTGGCAAAAAAATATAAAAATAAAAAAAAAAACTATAGTTATGATCATTAACTCCCAGTTGACAATATGCTTATCCAGAGTTTATTTTTTTTGTCCCTGCGGCGATCTGAGGCGCCTTGCCTGGAACACAGCCAAAGACCCGGTTCAGGTGAGGACCATGCTGGATCCCTGGATAGGTAGGTATCCCGTTATTAAAAGTCAGCATCTACAGTATTTATAGCTGCTGACTTTTCATTTTTATTGTTTCTAGGGTGAAGAACATCTTTAAGTTATTAAAGATGAAAACTTTTGGGACAGTCGGCAAAAGGGATCTACGGGGTTCCGAAAGCTTCTATCTTTAACACCAGTTGGCCAATAAATAAAAGGTATCACTGAGCTATTGATCAATGGAAACGTTTGTAGTTAACACCTCTAAGTGCCGGTTCACACAGGGGCAACCTTGTCAGGTGACTTAGCCCCCTGACAAGTCACGCTCCATGCATTGCAATGGAACCGTTCTAATAGGAGCGACTCAAGTCACTCTGACTTGGAATAAAGGTTCCTGTACTACTTTGGGGCGACTTCGGAGTGGCTTGCATTGACTTCTCTACAGAAGTCGTTTTGCAAGCCGCGTTGAAGTCGCGTTGTAGGGGGCGGCTTCAGAGTCGGACGACTTTGAAGCCGTCCCTGTGTGAACCGGTACCAATACTGCTATGTTTACATGTATGACAGTAAAAGTTCAGTTACTGGTGTTATTTGTAGTCTGGAGTTATTATATTTTTGCTTTTCAACCATGTTAGAGTCGCATTTGATATTTTCATGAATGCTCAATCCTCAGGTTTATTTCTGGATTGGAATATTTTCCTTTACAAATTGACCACCTGGCTAATAATGACATTTAACCTATTAACACTAGAGCTCAGATGACTAATGGAAGACTGTTGCAAAGATCAAGCATTTGATCCTGGGATGTAAGAACAATACAAACAAAATATACTGTAACTTCTATAGCATGCGGCTCACCCAAATAACAGCTTTTGATGTAGATACTTGCCTGAGATATTTTTGCCAGTTCTGATGCTGCTTGCTTGTTACCAGGTTCCAGTTTTAAAACCATTTCAAAATCTAGAAAAGTCAACATATTAAAACTTTCCACATTTTTTATAGAAGATAATAAGTCTTACAAAAAACATACATTGGCAAGACAATTACAACTACTAGAAGTAAACAGTGTATTATCTAAGGAGAAAAACAAACACAATCACAGTTGGCTTCCACAAAACAACCTCAGCGAAAGGGTATGGATCCCTTAATGGGAAGTCCATTTTTGCTGAGAAAAAAAACATTCCCCTCTCAATCTCAATGTACATTGCAAGGATTTTATCAAACTTTGCTGCAGTTTCCTACCATTTCTTATTCTGAAAAATAGCTGTTTGTGTGTCCATGGTGAATGTGAATGGGAGTGATTTTATAATTATCTATCAGCTTCTGCACTTGCAGGGTTGTAATGAATAAAGTGTCAGGGTCTGCATCTCTTTAGATGTGATTTTCCTTTGGCGGTTTCTCACTAAAAATGACATTTGTGTTGCAGGGGATTCCCAAAATCTGACTTGCATCTTAGTGCAGACTTCAGGGAAAATCAAGAGAAAAATGGGTAGCCCCTGGAAGTCGCACATCTAAGATGTCCTAGAAAGGTGAATGGAGTGGCAACCTCAGCCTGGACTCCGACCAGGCCACTCCCCCAACGTGTTTCACTCCACCCCCCAGAGCTTAGTCAGGGTTCCCTATGACTAAGCTCCTGGGGGGGAGGGGGGAGGAGTAAAAAGTGTTGAAGCTTGGAGGCGTGGTCGGAGTCCAGGCTGAGGTTGCCACTCCATTCACCTCTCTAGAATACCTTAGATGTGCGACTTCAAGGGGCCTTTTTCTCTTGAACTCTTGCAGGAGCCAGGACGGGTTCCATCCCCTGTCAGCACTCTAACAGCAGCTGTGGAAGTACCATTTACATACCCCCTCTCTATTGGGCCTGAGCGGCACACATACCCTTTCAGGAAAATCAGTAAGCCAATCACACAAGCAGGACAAATCTGGGGGGCATTCTGTACACCACCTGTGTCCAGAACACTTCCAGGTAGCCATATTGCATTTTACAGAAAATGACAGCAGTGCAGATTGAAGAGGAAAGATACATTTTTAATAACATTCAATTATAATAGGCCTTGTGTAGCAATTGTATATGCTATATGATTATTCTTTTTTGGCTATCCCCCCCCCCCCCCACAAAAGTGGAGTTACCCTTTAACTACCTGCCCAAAATAACCAGTTCAAACTAATTAGCCGATTCTGGTATTACAGGGATGTCATCCATGAAAGTATAAGACTAGACTTATGAACAGATCAAGTATCTAAATGCCAGTCAGCTCTTTATTAGTCACCTTCTTTTGCTTCCTTCAGCTTTCCTAGCATTACCCTTGCAGTCCCTCTTCTGGCATAAGCTTTCCCATATGTTGTATCCAGAGCTAAGGCTTGTGTGCAGTCTTCCTCTGCTTCCATGTATCTAAAATAACACCCGAGATACTGTTTTATTGCAATTTGTATTAGAAGAATATTTTGCAAAACACTGGAAAGCAGTAGCAATATATATTTTACCAAAATTATTTATCAGATAAATTGCTATGGCAGACATTTTTAGCACAAAATGGAAAACGGGTATTGATTCACAGTCAACTTTGCTATGACCTTTGTTTGTATTAACAGATACTTAAATGTCACACCATTCACACAAAAGATCTCCAAAGGGATTTCTTGGAAATTCTTGGAAAAGCTCAGCGATTGCTTAGTGGAGTAAAATGACCTTGACCTTGGAAGATACTAATGAGATTGCAGCACACACATATACACATAAATGACTGACCTTTCAAACAATTCTTTGTTTACTGTAAGTCCACACAGCAATAACCAATCATGCTTTATTTTCTGACTTCTTTGTTTATGTAGTAGGAGCACAAACTATATAGAAAGCTCCTGATCTTTTATTTTCAGAATAAATTATCTGTAAATCACATTTTATTGCAGAGTGCATATTACTAATGTTGGTTGGTGGCTTAGAAAGACTTGTTTGCAAATAAAAAAAAAAAAAAAAAATTAAAATTCTGGTTATAACCAATTAAAAATTTAAACTAGAAGTATAGCCCCAACTATTTTGGCTATGTTTCTCCTATAGATCACAGGAGTGCAGTTTGTTTTGCACTCCTGTGACCTGTTTCCAGCCGACAGCGGGCTAAAGCCCACTGTTGTCCCAAAGTCACTCTGCCGGTACAGGCACAGGAAAGATTCCGACTGTGGGATCTACCCACATGCCTAGATCGACAGCTGGCTCAACCTCTCAGCGAGCCACTGAGAGTATGAGCCAGCCACTCCCTCCTCATCCACAGCATTGTGGCAGAGCAGAGAGATGATAGTCACCAGCTCTCTGCAGGCTGAAGACCGAGAGCTGAGTGATCAGCAGTGTTTCAAGAGGAAGTAAAGCCTCTTAAAAAAAAAAAAAAGACACCCTGCAAGGCAAAGGCATAATGAGCTAGTATGCATAGCATACTAGCTCATTATGAAAGACTTACCTGAAAACGAAGCCCCCAAAGCGGTCCTTACCCACGATCTTCTGCACCGCCATCCAGGGCCGGAGTGACTTCCGGGTCTCGCCGCTCCAGCGCTATCATTCGATGGAGCGGCAATGACGTCACTCCCGCGCATGCGCACGAGATCGGCATATAGCCGTGATCTCGGCATCCTCAGTGCGCCACTCTCTACGGCGCATGTGCCGTCGACAGCGATGCCCTTTCATTTCTAAATATCTCCTAAACCATGTAGGTTTAGGAGATATTTATTGGACCTACAGGTAAGCCTTAATCTAGGCTTAGCTGTAGGCCAAAGTCATATGGAAGGGTTTACTTCCACTTTCATCGCTCAGTTCTTGGTCTTAAAGGCGACAGGGGAACGATGCAGCTAGGATCGGTGCTGTAGTGCTCCCCCCAGCCCTCTAGCCAGGCTTAAAAGTTGTCTTTATCCCCCTGTTGGGCAGACTTGAGAAAGGGACTGAGCCCTTGAAACATGTTGCTGCTCACCCCCTCTCACACCTTGGGTTTAGCTGTACTGTGTGGACATGCATAGAAAGGAGCCACATATGCTGCTGATATCGCCATCATCTGGTGGGTCTTGAGCTTAGTCCTGAGCATACTGATCACATCCATCCTTTTGTCAAGTTTTTAATCCCTGCGCCCTGCTACTCGGTTTCCTTTGCATACTGGCTGGAACACCCACTGCTCTGTTGGAGGAGCTGTGAGATTGTTTTTTACTCTTGAAGTGAGCTGCTGTACTGAAGGCCAGATACCACTATTTTTAGCGGCGCTTTACCGTAGTTTTAGCAATGCTTTTTGGACGCTTTTAACCCTCGCTAGCAGCCGATGAAGGTGTTATTAGTGCCCGTGTAGCACCGCTGCTGAAGCGATTTGCAGAAGCTTTATTGGCGCTGCCCATTGAGGGGCACCCCAACCGCTCCTAAAAGCCCCAAAGATGCTGTTTGCAGGACTTTTTTTTAACGTCCCTCAAACGCTCCGCTCCAGTGTGAAAGTCCTCAGGCTTTCACACTGGAGTGACATGAGAGGCGCTTTACAGGCGCTATATTTAGCTCTAAAACGCCTCAGTGTGAAAGTAGCCAAAAAGTCATACTTCTCTTTTAAGGCCAACTCAAAATAAGCTATTCTGTGTTGGAAGGAATAAAGTAGGCTTCTTTCACTGCTGGGTGGTATAAACCTGAGCAATGCTCGTCACATGAACAGCAGAGCAGGGAAATATAACTTCATTGTGTCTCTGGAGAACTTTAACATTGCTACTTAGTATCTAACCATGCTGTAGCCTATTCGATACAGAATAACAAGTGGGAGGGGAGTAGTTTCTCCACTCCAGTTGTTAATATACAATACTTACTTTTGAATTTTCAGATAGGCCATGGCTCGATTTGCTGGTAGTAGTGCATTTGTACTGTCTGCGGTAATTCCTTGAGTATAACATTCAATAGCAGCCTCATATTTTCCTTCCTTAAAGTAAGCATTGCCCTGTAAGATTTCAAACAGCATTTTATTTAGCATGAGCAGAACAAGTAGCCAAAAAAAAAAAGAAATTAATTATTTGTATAAAATAAAAACTATTACGACCCATTTGAAGGCCAGAGATTATCATTGGTGCAATTTCTTTCTAGTGGTTGTATAAGTAAAAGGTGTTTTACCTTAAAGTGATAATAAAAAGTCTACTTAATTAAAAGAAAATAACAAACATGTTATACTTACCTTCTCTGTGTAGCGGTTTTGCACAGAGCAGCCCGATCCTCTTCTTCTCGGGGTCCCACGCCATTGCTCCTGGCTCCTCCCTCCTGCCCCCATAGCAAGCAGCTTGCTACGGGGGCAGCGGAGCTGAGCTGCTGCTCTGTGTGTCCATTCAGACACAGAGCTGTGGCTCGGCCCTGCCCCCTCCGTCTGTGATCCCTGACTGTGATTGAAAGCAGCAGGAGCCAATGGCTCCCGATGTTGCAAAAAGCCAATCAGGAGTGCGAGTCCCCAGAGAGGCAAGGCTCTCCTGGACATCGCTGGATCCAGATGGGGCTCAGATAAGTATTAGGGGGCTGCTGCACACATTTTTTTCACCTTCATGCAATCAAACCCTGTCAGGAGACGGGGGAGGGGCTGAGCTGCACTGTGTATGTCAATAGACGCACAAAGTATGGCTCTGTATTGGGTCCACACGAGTGCCCACCATAGCAAGCAAGTTGCTATAGGGGCACTCCGAGAAGAGAAGGAGTGCCGGTGGGGGACCCCAGAAGACGAGGATTGGGCTGCTCTGTGCAAAACCACTGCACAGAAAGGGTAAGTATAACATGTTTATTATGTTAGAAAAAAAAATAAAAAATTTACAATAACTTTAAGCATGTTTCTGAACTGCCCTTCAATGAAAACATTCATAAAAGAAAGCACAGTGTACAATAATCTAGGCTATGATTTCATACAGAAGACATTACTTCAGCTGCTTTTCCAGCTGACACTTTGTGGAAACCCAATACACTAATACAGTGATCAGTGCTAAAAATATACAGTGTCACTTTACTAATGACACCGACTGGGAAGGGGTTAAACATTCTAGGGCAAAGGGTTAAATGTGTGCCTAACCAGTGTTTATGTGTGTACTGCGAGGTGCTTCCAAGTTCATCCATTGGCCGGCACCTGCTGATTCTCTTGTGCTGTGACTAACCACAGCACAGGCAGCGCTCACGCACACCCCTCCCTACCGACCAAACTTAGAATCACACAAAGCTACAGTGCCAGGTGGGCAAGTGGTTTACAGACTAAGCTATGTACTAGCAAAAGTGTCAATTAGAGGGTTGAGACAAACCATTTAACACTGACTGACAGAAAAGCACACATTGGTCAGCTTTAAAAAACATAGCAAATTAAAAAATATATACAATTCTTAGACAGGCCAGATTGTAATTTAAGGTTTTTAAAAATGACCTTTCATTTTTAAAATGCAGCACTGTAATTGCGCTGTCTCCTTAAGAAATGAAAGTGTGAACTCTATAACTTATCAAGTTGTGACAAAATAACAATAACTCAAAAGCCCAGCAGAAGTAGCAGACAGTGACTCAATCCAAATGACACCTTGCACATCGTAGAAAGCTTTAATCCAAAATATGTGCAGATCTTGGTAGAATGAACACCCAGATATGTCAAAAGATAATACGTCCAGATCTAGCAGTATACACTTGATCACAATGGGGGCTAAATTATACTGAAGGAGGGGGGAGTTAATTGTACAACACCCCCAGAACAGAACAACCCAGCTATGCCCCTCAAGTGAGAGTGGTGAGTAGCAGCTGCAAGAGTAGGGATCTTCTCTCTGTTGGTTGGAATCTGGTTGCACTGGATGAGAGTGGGTAATGGTATTTCAACACTGCCATTCAGCGGAGCTACTACAAGACCAGTGGCTCTCCTGCTAGACACCTCCATAATGCCAGCACAAGTGCCCAGGTTGTATAGTAAGCCATATTCTGTTATGTTAAATAGGTCAAAAAACTTTGATCTCACAAGAGATCAATTACTCTGATCATCTAAAATAGTATAGTTTTACAGCCTTTTTAGATTGACTCTTGGGTTATACATGAAGTATGTTTTGGCACAGGATTTGTCACAGAATCCTTCTCCACAGACAAGGTTCATGTAGATAAAACTGAAGTATGAAGTGCTGTTTGCTCTGTGATCCCACCATGTGTTGCCTCAGGAGGATTACCTCAGGATGGACAGAGTGGGACTGTCTTGAAATGGATGAAACGCATACACATGATCATCACTGTTGCATTCTATGCGCTTGATTAGTAGCCTTACAGCTTTGCTGGTGTTCTGTGGGAGCACAGCATCTGAAGCAAACACCCAATTTCTTTAAAAAGCGCGTTGCGTTCTTGCAAGGGTTTCTTTCAGAATCTGATACATTTTCTAAGCAGGTGTGGTTTGTTATGTTTGGGACATTGGGAATTTGGATTCTCGATTTTCTTGTTCTAATCAATCTTTTCAGGGACTATAGTAGGTGCAAGTAAATAATCAGTTCTTTTCATAGACAGTGGACCTCTGTGGTCTCTATGTGAAATGTGTGAGTTGCAGGCCTTGCAGAAGGTGGACCAAGAGGAAGAAACTTGGACCATTCTTAGTATCTGCAATTTTCCTAATGAACTCAAGAAGTAGCAAAATGGAGGAAAGGAAACTTTATTTTCTACCTTGTACCTTAATCCAAGCGTGTTCATTTTTCCTGTATACCATAAGGTAACGTGGAGACTTTTGGGACAACTCCACGAGCGATATCTAGGTAACTGAGGCCAGCGTGGGTATTAGCTTTGGCGAGTTGAAGCTCCAAAACAAGGTCACCAAGCTCTTGAAACTTCAGATTGTCCCTGCTAGATATTTTTGGGAAGCTTTGCAACATTTTAAATAAAGCATCCTCAATGGCTTTTGAGTTGCCGAAGTTACACTCAAGTCTGTCCCAAGCAGCTTTAAGACCTGCAGCAGGGTTGTGAATTTGAGCAGCTTTGAGTCATATGATATCTCATGCAGACTGAGAACTTAAGACACCCGATAAGTGGATCTAGATCTTCTGTAGTTGTGACATCTAGTTCATTGATTCACTGAGTGTCTGTTCCATGGCTCTAAAACTCCAAAGAAAAAATATAATAATTAAATGTAGATGGGGGGGGGGGGGGGGGGGAAATAAGGGGTTTCTTTTGTATAACTGAGAATTATTATGAGTTTTTTGAACAAATTTTTCTGCACTGATGTGCTGATGACGTAAAATAAAAATTTAAACGATAAAAAACTAGATGAAGAAAATACCACGATGATGTGAAAACAAGAAGGGACATTGTTGAGCTGCAAAGTTTGAAAAAAGTCTCTCAAGGAAGTGTTCACTGACGTGGGAAAAAAAAGAAAAGAAAAAATAGTTCACTGATTGTTGCTTTGAAGGTGGATTTCCAGCCTCTTGACGTTTTCAAGCATGTCATTAAACTTAGTGCAACCTGTATTGTTGAGCTCTTTGAGAAGCATGCATTTAGCAAACTGTGACATGTCTGTTTTTACACTTTGGATGCACAGCTGAACGCCAAACAATATTAGTTTCATTGGCTGGTGCATTGAGTGACTTTTAGAGGTATGGTGGTGCAAAAACATTCATTTCTGACGCAGGTTCACAGTTGACTACTATGTTGGGTCGCAGCTGTGGAGCAGCGTACTTGTTGGGATGTAATTGACTAGCTCCATGGTGAGGTATATTGCCTATTATCTGCATACCAGTGCAGTTTGCCAAAGGTGGATAAGCCTGGTGTTAGTAGATTGTTTTAAGAGGTGTTAGGCTCAGTGTTCTGACCTTGGTTGAGGGATACAGCTACTGTGACTTGGAACTGAGGTTTTGGGAGAGCTGCAAGGAATATTATGCATATGATGCAATTGAGTAACTGGTGCTGTTACCTCCGTCACTTTTTCTAATAGTTTGCTCTAAAGCCTTTAACCATTTCTGCAGCATGATCACATTGTTTCTCCAAAGCATCCCTCTCTGTTTTCTTGTATGTAGCTTCTGCTTCCCCCTCTGCTTCCAGCTGTGATTTCTTGCATGCAGCTTCTGCTTCCCCCTCTGCTTCCATCTGTGATTTCTTGCATGCAGCTTCTGCTTCCCCCTCTGCTTCCAGCTGTGATTTCTTGCATGCAGCTTCTGCTTCCCCCTCTGCTTCCAGCTGTGATTTCTTGCATGCAGCTTCTGCTTCCCCCTCTGCTTCCATCTGTGATTTCTTGCATGCAGCTTCGGCTTCCCCCTCTCTTTTCATCTGATCGTTCTTGCATGCAGTTTCTGCAGAGCAAGACTGGATGTGCTACACACATCCTGTGTACTAGAACAACATTATTTTGGATGTGAGTAGAATGGCCAGTGTCTTTCACTATTTAAGTAAAGCCTTAAAACCCAAATGAAAAACAAAAATGGTTTCTGTAGCGACTTAAAAATAAAGTTTGGCTTTGCACACCGCTCCGGCCGGCGACATCGCTCAGGGAGTTACTTCTGGGTATCGCAGGCTCTGGCGCTGTGATTGGCTGGAGCCGCCATGACATCAATCCCGCGCATGCGCGCAGGAGCCGCCAGGTAACAGCACACTAGCTGAAGCAACGGCATATGCTAATACAGGGGATAGGAGATATCTGTGGTAGCTACAGGTAAGCCTTATTATAGGCTTACCTGTAGTAAAAAGTGGTCTGTAAGAGTTTACAACCACTTTAAGTCCATCTAATGCCGCGTACACACGTTCACACGTCCGGGCGTCCCAGCATCCTCCGGGACTGTGACATCACAAGTGGGCGGGGGTCACCATGTGACATGAGCATGTGACCCTGTCCCCTTGTCCCTATATAAGTCCCAGCACAGCGCGGCTCTGGCATTCCGGCCAGAGAGAGCGACGAGTCAACATCGGAAGAAGAAGAAGAAGAAGAAGGCGGCGGCGCGTAAAACGTCGACCGCGGCGAGAACAGAAGAGACCCCGGAAGACCCCCGAAGGCGGATCGAGACCCCCAGACGACAAAGGCGTCGACGACGAAGAAGGTAGCCGGCCTCCTCTGCTCGGTAAAAGAGCTAGGTAAATGGCGGAGGAGTCCGGCGAGAAGACCCCCCAAGACGGAAGAAGACCCCCGGAGCAGTGCAATAAAATATTTTTTCAAAATTGTGTGGTTTTTTTTACTTTACATTTTACACCTTAGGTGAATGGGTAGGGGTACAACGTACCCCATACTCATTCACATAGGGTGGGGGGCCGGGATCTGGGGCCCCCCTTATAAAAGGGGGCTTCCAGATTTCGATAAGCCCCCGCCCGCAGACCCCGACAACCAACGGCCAGGGTTGTCGGGAAGAGGCCTTGTCCTCATCAACATGGGGACAAGGTGCTTTGGGGTGGGGGGGGGGCGCACGGCCCCCCTTTCCCCAGGGCACCCCCCATGTTGAGGGCACGCGGCCTGGTATGGCTCAGGGGGGGGGGGGGGGCGCTCGCTCGTCCCCACCCATTTCCTGGCCTGCCGGGCTGCGTGCCCTCATAAGGGTCTGAGGTGGATTTGGGGGGGACCCCCACGCCGTTTTTTTTTTTCGGCGTGGGGAGTCCCTTTAAATCCATGCCAGGTGACGGGGCTAGCGCGGCGGCATTCACTGCCTTCGCTAGCTCCGTCTACCTGAAGTCACGTGCTAAATGAACGGACTTTCCGATGAGCGGCAAGTCCGTTCATTTCAAAAGCCCGGCGGACTAGCCTACTAATGGCGGGATTGTCCGCCGGACTGCCAAGTCCAGCGGACAATTTTAAAACAAAACTTAAAACCTAGTCCGCCGGACTTTTGGCGCCAAAAAGTCCGCCGGCGCCCACACACGAGGGGATTGAGTCCAGCGGACAATCCCGCGGGATAGTCCGCTCGTGTGTACGCGGCATAACACTACCCTTTCAACAAGTTGACAATGCTGCTGTCCAAGGGTGTCTCAGTTGCTCTTCTATCCAAAGTGGAGTCACTCTAAGGAAGTGTGTTACTGTTGGGATTCTCTGTGAAAATACAGGAGAAAAAAAAACTGCTACTGCTATTTAGTATAAATTCCCCATATGTGAGATGGGATTATTGAAGTGTGAACTTTGTAACTTCCTCTTTGATGTACTAACAATAAACTTTAAACTCCCAAAGCAGGATAAATCTGATAGGTAGCAGTAAGAAACAAAGTGCTGACAACTTCACTTATCAGGCTTTCTGTATAACCTCCAAACTTTCTACATTAATCAATGGCTAACACGGTACTCATTTACTGTATACAAGAGAAAGCAAACAGCTATTTGGGGATGCTTTTCTTGCTGACAAAGGGAATAGGCTGCACTGCAGCGCTATACCAATGTCTGGATAAAAAACAGAAGCCTTGGATAGGTAGGACAATTTAGCTGAGTGTAATGTACATTTCACTGCCTACTGGGTCTCTTCAGTGCCTAGCATGCTGTATAGTTCCTCATTTTTACAATTCAGTTTCTCCCTTTGACACACGGTACATTGCCTTTAGCATTCTATGGATGCTGCATTCTCTCTAATCACTCTTATTTTTCAACTCTAGAGACATATTTTATAAGAGTTCACAAACTCAAGTGTCTTCAATATCTGGGTTAGTTGAATGATCTAATTTTTTCCCTGCTTTTGATTTCTTATTAGTTGTTGGTTTCTCCTTTACCACTCAATGTATCTGACAACTTGAGGGGTCTCTCTTCTTTTATCTACCACAATTTTTTGTGAAGATAAGCTAGTAGAGACGATACATGTCTCGTATGAAATGCCCTAAATTAGGAACTGTTTCAGGTGACCTATAGCTACCAATAAAATCTAACCTGTCCTGGACTCCTTATTTAAGTGGTTCTAAAGTGTTTTTTTTTTTTTGTATTAAAATAACAAACATAAAACTTACCTGCTCTGTGCAATGCTTCTCCACAGAGAACCCCAATCCTCTTCTTCTGGGGTCCCCCGCCGGCGCTCCAGGCCCCTTCTCTTCGTCGGGTGGCCCTGCAGAAAGCCGCTTTTCATGGGGGCACCCATGTGTGCTCGCTCCCCAGTCCCGCTGCTGTGTCCATTGACACAGACAGCAGGACTAGGCCCTGCCCCCCACGTCACAGAATTTGATTTCAATCTTTTCAAGGAGGAGAGGGACAGCTGCGCTTGTGCACATCGCTGAAACAAACATGTTATACTTACCTCCTCTGTGCAAGGGTTTTGCACAGAGCAGCCCCGATCCTCCTCTTCTGGGGTCCCCCAGCGGCACTCTTGCCTCCTCCTCTTCTTGAGTGCCCCCCACGGAATACCGCTTTCCATGAGGGAACTCGTGTGGACGCGCTCCAGAGTCCTGCTGCTGTGTCTATTGACACAGACAGCAGGACTTGGCCCCGCCCCCTGTGTCACTGGATTTGATGGACTGGATTTGATTGACAGCAGCAGGAGCCAATGGCTCCTGCTGCTATCAATCTATCCAATGAGGACCCAAGACAGCAGCCGAAGCTGCTGTGCTCGTCCCTGTCGCTGGAACGATCGGGTTCAGATAAGTAAAAAGGGGGACTCTGGAGGGCTGCTGCACTACAGAAGGTTTTTCACCCTAATGCATAGAATGCATTAAGGTGAAAAGCCTTGAGGGTTTACAACCCATTTATGGCTTTAGAACCATTTTAATTTGATCAACTACAGTGAGGTATTACACACACTATATAAACCACATTATAAATCACATTTGTTTTACAACGTTGACCAATCTAAGGAAATTTACATACAGTATTCCAATAGCGCTAGGTTGCTTTGCTTTTACAATAAGAGGTCTGTAACGCAAGAGAAAAAAAATACCAAGTCTTTCTGCACGATTGCTTGTTGCTTCAGTTTCTGGGTTTCGATTGCTTTTTTATCTTCTTCTGATAAAACAATTTCATTTTCTTTTACTTCTTCCTTTTGCTCTTGAGCAATACCGGATGCCTGTAATTCCTAAAATGAAAATAGGTTCAGTTTAAATATGTAAAATATCTTTTACTTCAGAAGCCCAGAAGATGACTTATCTTAAGAATGGAAGTGGTCCAAAGTGAGTAAAAGATGCATAGCTATACTCAACATTGACCAGCCCTATGTCAGTTCTTGCTTTGAATTTGTTTCATTGCATTTGCATGCATCAGTGGCTTACATACAGCATTTGCTTCGGTGCCTAACCACTCACAATTTATTCACTCAACTTCTATTAATATATAAAATATTCAGGAAAATAATATTAGGAAAGGCTGCAAGCTACAAAAAAAGGGCATAGCTGGAGACCATACCATTGAATGCAATGGTATAGACCTTTTTTGCCACTTCTGTGCTGTTTGGTTTGTTTCCAAAGCTCTGGATAACTTGGCCCTATATGAAGAATACATTCCTAAACACAAGAATTAAAATGCATGATCCCTTAAAGCAGTTGTGAACCTTACCTAAATCAACATGGATGTCGACAGATAACATCAAGGTTAAATGCACTGTTATTTTTGCTTGTTAAAAAAAAAAAACTTGCCTCTGCAGTACTGTGTAACTTCAAACTGCAGGTCACATGATTGCTGTCAGATCCACAGTAATGCACGAGCCTGCCGGTGAGTGTGTCGAGGCATTTACGTTATAGCTGGGAATGATGCTGCTGCCAAGCTTCTGTGTTTCCATGACAATAGAACACAATCAGACCCAGCAGCAAACGTCACTTCACCCACTTTCCCCATCAGAGACCAGGGATGGGTGGGACTTCGCACTGACTACGAAAGATACAGGCGTGCTGTGCTCTGTTTTTCTAGCATGATGACCCAATATGTAAACTGAGCATGGTAGCTTGGATCCTCTACCATGCTACGGCAGTCTGTTTACTTGAAGGAAGGGTGGCAAAGGCAGGATCAACCAGGTAGACGAGAAATCACTTTTAAAGTGATATCAAAAGGTTCGTTTTTTTTTTTTTTTTTTTTTAAATAACAAACATGTTATACTATGCTCTGTGTAGTGATTTTGCACACAGCAGCCTTGTTCCTCCTCTTTTTGGGTCCCCCCGCCAGCGCTCCAGGCCCCTCCCTCATCCTAGTGCCCCCATAGCAAGCAGCTTGTTCGGCCCTGCCACCACTCTCTTCATAGGTTCGCTGGTTGTGATTTACAGTAGCGGGATCCAATGGCTACCGCTGTTTCAGCCAACGAGGAGGGAGAGACCCAGGAGAGCTGAGGCTCTTGTGTACATCGCTGGAATCAGATGGGGCTCAGGTAAAGTTTTAGAGGGACGTGGAATGCTGCTGCACACAATACTTGAGCCTATACTACCACTTTATATAATTTAAGGAGACGGTGCAAGGTTATTTTATTTTTGCCTTTACAAACACTTTAAAGTAGAAGTCCACCCTAACACTAAAATCTGTAAATCTACAGGCATCCACGATCTAAGACTAACCTATCTAGCCCTGTAAAGAAGAAATCGATATACATAACTTTTTTGAAGCCGTTTAGGCCCGATGCTGAGCTGTCAGTGGCAGCTTCGCTGTGGAGGCGTGTGCAGAAGAGGCAACCGACAACAGAAGGCCCATAGTAACTCTATGGGTGACGTCACTTTGCATTCATTTACCAGCTGTTGTCGGCTGTTTCCTCTGCAGAGCTTCCACCGCTGGAGACCAGACCAGAGCAGTTTTGAAAAAAGATATGTATAGCGATTTCTCCTTTACAGAGCTAGATAGGTTAGTCTTAGATCATGGATGCCTGTAGAGTTCGAGATTTTAGTATTAGGGTGGACTTCCCCTTTAAGGTCACTATCCAGCAGAATGTTTTATTTGTTCTAAGGAGAAATTATAGACTATGTTATAAACTAATTTTTTCTAGGGTCAA
Organism: Lithobates sylvaticus; assembly: GCA_028564925.1. Classification (NCBI taxonomy): domain Eukaryota; kingdom Metazoa; phylum Chordata; class Amphibia; order Anura; family Ranidae; genus Lithobates; species Lithobates sylvaticus. Next base: position 403,256,070 of record CM053029.1, on the reverse strand, counting down.
ATGGTTATCACTGTCCTGGATGTAGTGACGGCAAAATGCTCTGTGAATGCTTCAATGAAATACTGCATGTGTTAATGAATTGGTCCTTATACGTTTTTTTATTATATTACAACTATAGTATATCATACCCCAGAAGTATCAATTTAGACTTACACAGTTAATTTTTCTAAGTTCATTCGTGGCCTCAAAGTTATTTGGATCAAGCTCCAGAACTTTTTCATAATCTGTGAAATAAAATAATTCATTTAGTATAAAAGACCTCATAATTTAAAGATGTTTAACTAATAAACAAAGATAAATATCCTGTATATATTAATTGCAGAGGGTCATATAAAAGAGTTTCAGCTGTAAATGATTACTAGCAAACAATAATAATATAGATAATATGTTGCACATCAAATCAAAGAGAAAATGCAAATGTTACTAATAGGATATGGTGACTTGTGTAAATGGAATTTGCAGCTGATACCATGTGGTCATTAAATTACCTTATTTATCGGCGTATAACACGTGCCGGCGTATAACACACACCCCAAGTTTAGGACGGAAGTTTAAGGAAAAAAAAACGTACATTTTAAATGCCTATCAATGCAGCCTTGCACACTGTCCATCTGCAGCCTTCCCAAAATTGCAGCATGTTTTGGTTTTAAATGTAGCGCCGCCGCCGCCAAGATATTCGGCTCCCCTCGCCACCGGCAAAGACCGAGCCAAGTGTACTGTGTACTTGGCTCCGCTCGCAGTCATGCCCCCGTCCCGCCCCTTGGCCCGAATCCTATGATGGTCACAACACCGGTCCAATGGCGGGACGTAAAGGCTAGGAGGCGGGACTGGGCGTGACTCTGAGTGGAGCCGAGCCTAGCCTAATACACAGTACACTCGGCTCGGTCTCGGTCACAGACATCGGAGATCGGCATATAACAGGCACCCACGATTTTCCCCTGGCTTTAAGGGGAAAAAAGTGCGTGTTATACGTTGATAAAGACGGTACTTAAAAGAGCCAGAGTGACCACAATGTTATATACAGGATTGGGCAAGGTCTAGGTGACCGAACATCAAAAAAAAAAAAAAAAGAAGCAACAGAAATAATTTGTCAGTGATTTCCTACAATGGTCACAAACCATTTAAAAAGACGAAACAGTGGTCATTATCTATAACAAACCAAACTTAAGACTTCAGGGAAGTCATTTAAAACAATCAGGATTTCTTAAACAGAAATAACAGAAAGCTCCGAGATCTTCAGGAAAGTGTATTCTCATTGTTAGACTATCTAGAGGTAAATATTTATAAATTTAAAGGAAAATCCCACTAAACCCCCATAACGGCATGCATCATTCTACAGTATATTTATTCCTATATGTAATTTTAACTGCATAAAAGTAAAACAAATAAGATCAGAGTATTGATTAGACAAACCTTCTTTTGCGCCTTGCAAATTTTTTAAAGCAAGACGAGCAGCGCCCCTTCGAGCGTAAGCTTTGAAATAGTTGCGGTCTAGTGCAATAGCCAGATTGCAGTCCGATTCAGCAACTGCATATCTGTAGAACAAAAAATATGTAAAATGTTAGGGAACTACAGAAATCATATTATCAATTATTGTACATAAAAATAGTGTGAAGACTTACTTCTTTAATCTAAAGAAAGTGGATGCTCTGTTGGTTGGTAATACTGCATTATACGGATCTGCATTCATGCCTTTTGTATAGCACTGCATAGCTTCATCATACTTTCCCGCTCTAAAATAATTATTTCCCTAAAACAAAGCAATGGCAATTTAGCATCTTTTTAGCATTTGTTTTCTTCACTGTATAAAACAATCCACTATCATGTAATGCTATTTACAAATTTGTCCATTCAAAAGCACTTAATTAAAATGGTCTTAAAGTTTAGCTGTTTTTTTTTACCTTAAGGCTCCGTTCACATCTAGGCGTTGCTATTTTAAAAGGTGTTTTTCGGGCATTTTTGTACATGCGTTTTGAAGTTCAAAAGGTCACCAATATAAAAGCTTTAAAACGCCTGTAATCTGCCAAAAAAAGAAGCTTGTGTACTTTTTTGAGCGACGGGTGTTTTGCTTTAGGCGACAGAATGCTTGTCTTGTAGGGTATTTTTAGAGCTATGGCTTAGAGCAGAAAAACGCCCAAAAACGCCTAGGTGTGAACGGAGCCTAAAGTGTTGCAGGACCCCTGACCCTCTGTCTGGACAGTGCTGATTGCCCCAAAAAAAAAAAAAAAAAAACACTATCTAGCAATACACACCAAACTGAGCATGTGCATAGTGACTCCAAGGCTCTATTCTATCAGGAGATAGACTGGGGACAGTGGAAGAAGGGGAGGATCAGAGAAGACAGCATCAAACAGCCTATTTACACAATGCAAAGGATGGGGGGTTCCTCTGGATCTTACATACTGATTTTTGCCTTTGATTTGTATTGAAACATTTTATGCTGCATTAAAAAGTTATTAAAACATGTCCAAAATATATACCATAGTAAACTGCATATACAGTGTATATTTTAAGTCTACACACCCCTGTTAAAATGTCAGGTTTCTGTAATGTAAAATAATGAGACAAAGATAAATCATTTCAGAACTTTTTCCACCTTTGTGACCTACAAACTGTACAACTCAGTCGAACAACAAACTTAAATCTCTTAGGTGGCGGGAAGTAAAAATAAAATAATATGGTTGCATAAGTGTGCACACCCTTAAACTAATACTTTGTTGAAGTGCCTTTTGATTTTATTACAGCACTCAGTCTTTTTGGGTATTAGTCTATCAGCATGGCACATCTTAAATAGGAATATTTGCCCACTCTTCTTTGCAAAAACACTCCAAATCTGTCATATAACGAGGGTATCTCCTGTGCACAGCCCTCTTCAGATCACCCCAGATTTTCAATAGGATTCAGGTCTGGGCTCTGGCTGGGCTATTCCAAAACTTTAATCTTCTTCTGGTGAAGCCATTCCTTTGTTGATTTGGATGCATGTTTTGGGTCGTTGTCATACTGAAAGATGGAGTTTTTCTTCATGTTCAACTTTCTAGCAGAAGCCTGAAGGTTTTGTGCTGATATTGACTGGTATTTGGTACTTGACTAAGGCCCCTGTTCCATTTAGAATTATGGCCAAAAAAGTTCAACCTTGGTTTCATCAGACCATAACACATTTTCTCACATGCTTTTGGGAGACTTCAGATGTGGTTTTGCAAAATTTAGCCGGGCTTGGATGCTTTTCTTCGTAAGAAAAGGCTTCCATCTAGCCACTCTACCCCATAGCCCAGACATATGAAGAATATGGGAGATTGTTGTCACATGTTCCACACAGGCAGTACTTGCCAGATATTCCTACAGCTCCTTTAATGTTGCTGTAGGCCTCTTGGCAGCCTCCCTGACCAGCTTTCACTTTTCATCAATTTTGGAGGGACGTACAGTTCTTGGTAATGTCACTTTTGTGCCATATTTTCTCCACTTGATGATGACCTTCACTGTGTTCCATGGTATATCTAATGCCTTGGATATTCTTATGTACCCTTCTCCTGACTGATACCTTTTAACAATGAGATCCCTCTGATGCTTTGGAAGCTCTCTGCGGACCATGACTTTTGCTGTAGGATACGACTAAGAAAATGTCAGGAAAGACCTACTAGAACAGCTGAACTTTATTTGGGGTTAATCAGACGCATTTAAATGATGGCAGGTGTGTACTGTATCCAATTTAACATGAGTTTGAATGATTGCCTAATTTTAAACACAGCTACATCCCCAGTTATAAGAGGGTGTGCACACTTATGTAACTGCATTATTTAATTTTTTTATTTCTACTCCCCCCTAAAAGATTTCAGTTTATTTTCCAACTGAGTTGTACAGGTTATAGATCACATTAAAGTGGAAGTAAACCCCCCTATCGTTTTCAGCCAAGAAAGCTGCCATCTTTGCCTCTGTTTAATCTTCAACTGCCACGGTGCTGCACATGTGATCCGTTATGACACCAGCCATTGGATGGTTTGACTGTTTGGTTGAGAGCACAGTCAATGTGCAGTTAGCATTCCCGGCATGCCTTTTTTTTTTTTAAACTGTTAAATCGATGGGTTTACTTACGCTTTAAAGGTGGAAAAGGTTCTGAAATTATTTATCTTTGTCTCATTGTTTTACATCACAAAAACCTGACATTTTAACAAGGGTGTGTAGACTTTTTATAGCCACTGTAAGAGTAGATATAAGAATTAATTAGGTCAGCGTTTCTCAATCAGAGTCTGTGCCACCTAAGCTCATCAGGGGTGTTGTGCTGCATCTATTTTTTCTGCATAGCATCAAGCATTTACAAGGTGCAGAACGGTCAGCTGTCAACACCATAGAAGCACATAGCTCTACTCCAGAGCGGGTGGCAATGCTGATGTGAAGGGGATGGGAGGGGCGATGGGGCCCCAATTTTAGATGGCGTATCTCAAGTATTTGCATATTCTCAAAGGGTGCCATGAAAGAAAAAAGGTTCAACTATTTTTATCACTGAGATTTCTCATTTCCCCTCTAGTGCACAGATTCTGAAAAACCATTGTTGTGCGAAAACTAGAGGAATACATTTTATATATAGGTCTAACCAGTGGATACAACGAATTGGAACTTATGGGCTTTTCTTTATTATAGATTTTGCACGATAATGTGTATTGCTATAAATGAATATAATGGTTGGAATAATGGTTTATCTTTTGTACAAATGCATAAACTTTAACAGGACAGAAGTTCCTAGAGGCGTTTTTATACTGAGCCATAAGCCATTATATTTTGCTGTCCATAGTGGTTCATTAAACGGATCCTTTGGCAAAGGTGCACTTTTTGTACATATCCAACAGATATAGCAAAAAAAAAAAGACCTTCAGTGTTATATTTTACACATAAAAAGACAGAAAATACGAGAAGTTACGAGAATACGAGAAGTTCTTTGTACAGTAAGTGACTGCCCATTTAGAAAAAAAAAAAAAAACTCCAGTTCTATTATGATCTGTAATAAAGGGGACTGCCCCACATAACCATCCACCAATCAGCCACCTCAGTGCTGTTTAACTTTAACTAACAGTAATTAATGCTGCAAGAGTGAAACAGTACTGTGAAAACTGCAGGTCAGTGGCTTCTAGTTCACCCAGTATATTGGGAACATGCATCTCTAGCTTTGAGAAAGTATAACCAGACAGGTTTTAGCAAGGTTACTCAGACTTCTACATGTCTTAATTCCATCACAGATCTCAGTTCTCTCTCATTAAGCAATTAATTATGACCATTCCTTTAGTAGATGACAGTGGGTGAATCGGGGTATGTGATTGAGCCCTACCTTTTCCTTCTCGGCCAGAGCTCTGTTCTTGTCAATGAGGATGCCATCATCATCTCCAGAATCAGACTCTGTGGACATTGATTCATTTGTGTTGTCTTCCTTATCAATCTCTTGTAGTGCCTTGTCCTGGACAAAATCATACAAATGATGAATTCAGCTGTAAATAGGATTATTCACAGACAAAAACACTTGGTAAAGATGCCTAAAACAGAAGTTTCCTTTTTGCAGAATACAAGTTCCAGAGCACTGGCCTCATTCACAAAGTGAAGTAATGAGAGTTTTCCTGCTCCGGAACTGGAGCCAGAAAACATCAGCTTCCATCTGTGGTTTCCTACATAGAGTCTGAGTTTTGTCACAGATTCCATTTAAAGCGGAAGTAAACCCATCGATTTAACAGTCTAAAAAAAAAGGCATGCCGGGAATGCTAACTGCACATTGGCTGTGCTCTCAACCAAACAGTCAAACCATCCAATGGCTGGTGTCATAACGGATCACATGTGCAGCACTGTAGCAGTTGAAGATTAAACAGAGGCAAAGATGGCAGCTTCCTTGGCTGAAAACGATAGGGGGGTTTACTTCCACTTTAATAGGCTAACAAAGAAATACAACATTACATGAAATAAAATATTTTTCACGTATTTTCCAAATATGACATGTGACCATTTGCAGGTAGCATATACAATACAGAGGTACTTTCCCCTTCAACAATCTAGTCGTCATGCCAGTATTCAAGGTTAAATCTACACATGGGGCCACAAACAGCAATAAAAAAAATCTAAGAAAGATAGAAGGAAATACTTTCTGAGGGAGAAGAGTTATACCTGTCTAACCAGATGAGGACCACCATGGAACCAAGCAGCGGTTTGTAGGTAGTGCAATGCAAATCTTTTACCCCCATGTCACCCACCGAGCATTGCAGTGACCTTATGATGCTCCATATTGATTGTGAAGTGCAAAGCTTACAGTGGCATTAAATGAACTGACGCAAAATACAATGCAAAAGACATGGATTTATGAACTAGGTGTAGTTTCACTGACATTGATTTATTTGGGAGTTGGACTGTACGCTACATGCTTGCAGCTAGTCACACATTGTTACTATTTACTTTCTTATTTCAGCATTGCATTTGAATGCAGAAGGTAATTGTCTATACCAAAATACATAAAGAACTAGCCAAAAAAGAAAAACTAACAGCCAGTACTCCATACTACTACTTGACCTCTCTGCGGCCTTTGATACTGTTGACCACCAACTCCTTCTCAATAAACTACATTTCCTTGGCCTCCAAGATTCTGCTCTATCCTGGTTCTCTGCCTATCTATCACAGCGCTCCTTCAGTGTCACCTACAACTCTGTTTCCTCCTCTCCATTGCCCCTTTCTGTGGGGGTCCCCCGAGGCTCTGTTCTTGGACCCCTTCTCTTCTCTATCTACACCTCCTCCCTTGGTCACTTGATAACCGCCCACGGCTTCCAATACCACTTATACGCCAATGACACGCAAATCTATCTGTCTACTCCTCACCTCACTCCTTCAGTCTCCTCTCGCATTACTAACTTACTAACTGACATATCAGCATGGATGTCGCACCACTTCCTTAAACTAAATCTCTCTAAAACTTAGTTACTAATATCCCCCCCCCCCCCGCCCGTGCCCCCCTCCATGACTTTTCCATCAAAATCAACAATGCAACTATCAGTCCCTCCCCTCACGCTAGGGTACTCGGTGTAATCCTAGACTCGGACTTGTCATTTCAGCCTCAAGTCCAATCGTTGTCAAAAGTTTGTAGACTTCACCTCCGTAACATCTCTAAAATTCGCCCCTTTTTAACAAATGAAACCACCAAGCTCGTCATTCACTCCCTTGTTATCTCTCGCCTTGACTATTGCAACTCCCTTCTCATTGGCCTGCCTCTCCATAGGCTATCCCCTTTTCAGTCTATCATGAATGCTGCTGCCAGACTTATCCACCTTACCAACCATTCAGTGTCTGCCAACCTACTCCTCCAATCCCTACACTGGCTCCCAAGCACCCAGCGAATTAAATTCAAAATACTAACCACAACCTACAAAGCCATCCACAACTCTGCCCCGAGCTACATCGCCAATCTTGTCTCCAAATATCACCCAAATCGTCCTATCTGCTCTTCTCAAGACCTCCTACTGTCAAGCTCTCTCGTTTCCTCCTCCCATGCTCGTCTCCAGGATTTCTCCAGAGCCTCTCCAATCCTTTGGAACTCGCTACCTCAACCTGTCCGGCTATCTCCTACTCTAGCTACCTTCAGGCGATCCCTGAAAACTCATCTCTTCAGGGAAGCCTATCACGTCTCCAACTAATCTTTTACCACTTCCATCAGCTCATTCCCCACAGTTACAACCTTTTGTACCACCTCCCCCACCCTATTAGATTGTAAGCTCTTCTGAGCAGGGCCCTCTTAATCCTCTTGTATTTTATTGTTTTATAACTGTATTGTCTCCCCTTTATATTGTAAAGCGCTGTGTTAACTGTTGGCGCTATATAATCATGTAATAATAAAAAAAAAAAAAAAGGCGCTGTAATATGTCGCAGGGATTTATCCTTTGTGGAGAGAGACAAGTGCTTCCCATTATAAATACATTTGAAATACACCGCTCCTAAAGTGCCCCTGCCCATTGAAATCAATGGGCAGCGCTGCCGAAGCGCTTTAGCAGCAGTGCTACACGGCGCTATTAGACCCTTCATCTGCCGCTAGCGGGGGTTAAAAGTGCCCCGCTAGCGGCAGATAAAGGGTCTAATATTCATGAAGGAAAAAAAAGAAGAAGAAGAAGAAAAAAAAAATAAAGATTACAGAGCCATTAGGTAGGGGATGTGTATGGGGGTTTTTTTTGGAAAATAATGGATATTGTTTAGTGTCACTTTAACTTTTAGAAGAGGACACGCTGTGCACAAAAATATATAGATTTGTGAACAAGCCATTACACTAATCTAAACTTACCACATCCATCTTGTCCCAGTACTCATAATCGAGTAACTTTCGTTTTGGCTTTTTGCTGTTTTCTTGTTTATTTTCATTTGAATCTTTGCTTTTGCTCTTTTTCTTTTTTCTGTAGTCCTTGTTTCTGATAGGTGGTAATGTCTGTAAAAAGAACTTGACATTTTACTACAGAATTGATTATTTTGCAAAATTGTATTTTTAGAAAGGTTTTCAAAAAATAAATGATAAATTACAAACCACTGCAAATAGTATATTGTAATGTCTCCCTTATAATAAACTACAGTATACTGCTACCCTGCATGAGTTCTGTAATCAGTATAGCTGTAAAAGTAGCAGGAGGACACAAGAGTATCTACATTTACACACCAGGTTTTGTTACTTACCTCCCATTCACACACATTATATATGTCACTTTTTGAACAAAGAAAATAAAGTTCTGGCACTATAAGTGGAGGAGATCTCTGGAGTAAAGTGGTTAAAGACAAACTCCAGAAAGCACTGTTCTACAGCTTTGGGAGAGCCAAGCATAATATGGAAGTTACACCTATCCTTTATTAGAGAGGGAACTTCAAAATCTCAGCTTCCACGGGTCCTTATTGACCACAGAGCCAATCAGCCACGGAGGAAGAAACAATTAACAGGCAACATTTACACGTACTGACCACTTTATTAGGTACACCTGTTCAGTTGCTTAATCAGCCAATCACATGGCAGCAACTCAACACCTTTAGGCATCTAGATGTGGTGAAGACTTTCTGAAGTTCAACAGAGCATCAGAATGGGGAAGAAAGGGGATTTAAGTGACTTTGAACGTGGCATGATTGTTGATGCCAGATGGTCTGGTCTGAGTATTTCAAAAACTGCTGATCTACTGGAATTATCACACGCAACCATCTCTAGGGTTTACAGAGAATGGTCCGAAAAAGAGAAAATATCCAGTGAGCGGCAGTTGTGTGGACGAAAATGCCTTGTTGATGTCAGAGAATGGGCAGACTGGTTTGAGATGATAGAAAGGCAATAGTAACTCAAAATAACCACATGTTATAATTAAGGTATGCCGAATATCATCTCTGAATGCACAACACATCGAACCTTGAAGCAGATGGGTTACAGCAGAGGAAGACCACACCGGGTGCCACTCCTGTCAGCTAAGAACAAAAAACCAAGGCTACAATTTACACAGACTCACCAAAATTGGACAATAGAAGACTGGAAAAACGTTGCCTGATCTGAGGAGTCTCGATTTCAGCTGCAGCAATCAGATGGTAGGGTCCGAATTTGGCGTAAACAACATGAAAGCATGGATCCTGCCTTCCTTGTATCAACGGTTTAGGCTGGTGGTGTAAAGTGGTGGTGTAATGGTGTCAGGGATTTTTTTCTTGGCACACTTTGGGCCCCTTAGTACCAATTGAGCATCGTTTAAAAGACACGGCCTACCTGAGTATTGTTGCTGACCATGTCCATCCATTTATGACTACAGTGTACCCATCTTATGATGGCTACTTCCAGCAGGATAATATACACCATGTCACAAAGCTCAAATCATCTCACCACTGGTTTCTTGAACATGACGATGAGTTCACTGTACTCCAATGGCCTCCACACTCACCAGATCTCAATCCAATAGAGCACATTTGGGATGTGGTGGAATGGGAGAGTCGCATCATGGATGTGCAGCCAAAAAATCTGCAGCAACTGCGTGATGCCATCATGTCAATATGGACATAAATCTCTGAGGAATGTTTCCAACACCTTGTTCAATCTATGCCACGAAGAATTAAGGCAGTTCTGAAGGCAAAAAAGGTTGCAACACGGTACTAGCAAGGTGTACCTAATAAAGTGGCCAGTGAGTGTACCTTCCCTATAACTGCAGAATAACGAATGCAGACAACTCTTTGTATTTCATTTTGGATACATTGGGGGAAGATTGGCTTTTCCTAGTGAGAAGAATCTTGCCAGTGGGACAAAGACAAATATACATTTTTTATTAACGTGAGGAAGGGCTAGAACTTCTGTAAATGTTTTGTTTGCTGTGCCTTTCTGTTCCTGTGACTCCCCCACCCTATCCAAAACTATTAAAAAAAATGTGTTTGGGAGAGCCAGAGCTTTTAATTGCCCATTTTATATTAGGAGCATGATGTGTCACAAAGTTAGCCCCTATCTGGCACATTCTGTAAATATAACATGGTAAATGGAAGTGCAAGTATGCCTAATATGCTAGAGTTTTGGAAGAGAGCCTGTCGCAGACTCAATAGGACATAATCATTTATCCTCCCCCTGCCTCTCTTGGCTCAAACACTCACACCAATGCTTGGCTTGGCTCTGCTTAATGGATCCAAGCACAACACTCTATTCTAGTTACTAGGCTTGGCTCTGGGTTACTTGGCTCTGCTTAATGGATCCAAGCACAAAACTCCTTATTCTATCGTAGCCGAAATAGTATCACTCTGGCTGCCTATCCAAGCTCCATCATTAGGCATAGGAAACTGTGTTACAGACCAAAAACGATTCAGTGTTAAACTTTATAAATGAAAAAAGTATAAAAAGTCCATAATAAGTCCCATGTAAATCCCAAACTGGCTTTGTTGAACCTCCAGGACAGTCCAGTGTGCCAAAACACTCACCAGAATGTGAATATATAATTGCCTGAATATCCAATGTCAATAGCAGTGCTCCTTAGTGATGACAACCCTTCACCAATCATATGCACTCACCAGAGATAAAGTCTTTGAAAGCCTTGTATCAATGTCTTGGAGCTTGACATCCTTAAATCCGAAATGGTAGGTGATGTAAGGACGCCGAGCTCCAAGACATTGATACAAGGCTTTCAAAGACTTTATCTCTGGTGAGTGCCTATGATTGGTGAAGGGTTGTCGTCACCAAGGAGCACTGCTATTTACATTGGATATTCAGGCGATTATATATTCACTTTCTGGTGAGTGTTTTGGCACACTGGACTGTCCTTTAGGATCTCTGGAGGTTCAACAAAGCCAGTTTAGGATTTACATGGGACTTTATTATGGACTTTTTATACCTTTCATTTTCTCAGTGCTGCACTTTTGTTGTTTATATTGTTTGAATGTTGTATGTTCACCTTTGAGTGCCAGTTGCATTATCATGATTAGCGCTCACTTCCTTAATGTTATTGTTCAAACTTTATAAATAAACTCAATTGTGGAAACTAAATGTGGATAATTCTTCCCTCGCTCAATAATCCTTATCTCTTAACCACTAGAGTGTGCCGTCAGCCCACTGACAGTAATAAAGTAAATTAATGGGATGTTTATAGCTGTGCAAATATTAAAGCCCATATGCAGGGAGAACATAAATGCTACCTTACACTATAGGTACCCTCGCACTACAAGGGCTAAAAGAGAAGTATGGGCTTAAAAAAAAAAAAAATTATATGTTCTATATTATATATATTATCTCACAAAAGTGAGTACACCCCTCACATTTTTGTAAATATTTTATTATATCTTTTCATGTGACAACACTGAAGAAATGACACTTTGCTACAATGTAAAGCAGTGAGTGTACAGCTAGTATAACAGTGTAAATTTACTGTCCCCTCAAAATAACAACACACAGCCATTAATCTCTAAACCACTGGCAACAAACGTGAGTACACCCCTAAGTGAAAATATCCAAATTGGGACCAAAGTGTCAATGTTTTGTGTGGTCACCATTATTTTCCAGCACTGTCTTAACCCTCTTGGGCATGGAGTTCACCAGAGCTTCACAGGTTGCCACTGGAGTCATCTTCCACTCCTCCATGACGATATGGAGGAGTATGGTCTGAGCACTGACAGGCTGACCCCCAACCCCCCTTCAACCTCTGAAGCAATGCTGGCAGCACTCAATTGTCTATTTCCCAAAGACAACCTCTGGATATGACGCTGAACACATGCAATCAACTTCTTTGGTCAACCATGGTGAGGCCTGTTCTGAGTGGAACCTGTCCTGTTAAACCGCTGTATGGTCTTGGCCACCGTGCTGCAGCTTAATTTCAGGGTCTTGGCAATCATCTTATAGCCTAGGCCCATGATGGCGAACCTTGGCACCCCAGATGTTTTGGAACTACATTTCCCATGATGCTCAACTACACTGCAGAGTGCATGAGCATCATGGGAAATGTAGTTCCAAAACATCTGGGGTGCCAAGGTTTACCATCACTGTCCTAGGCCATCTTTATGTAGAGCACCAATTCTTTTTTTCATATCCTCAGAGAGTTCTTTGCCATGAGGTGCCATGTTGAACTTCCAGTGACCAGTGAGAGCGATAGCACCAAATTTAACACACCTGCTCCCCATTCAGGTGTGAGACAGTGAGAGCGATATCACCAAATTTAACACACCTGCTCACCATTCACACCTGAGACCTTGTAATACTAATGAGTCACATGACACCAGGGAGGGAAAATGGCTAATTGTGCGCAATTTGGACATTTTCACTTAGGGGTGTACTCACTTTTGTTGCCAGCGGTTTAGACATTAATGGCTGTGTGTTGAGTTATTTTGAGGGGACAGCAAATTTACACTGTTATACAAGCTGTACACTCACTACTACATTGTAGCAAAGTGTAATTTCTTCAGTGTTTTCACATGAAAAGATATAATAAAATATTTACAAAAATGTGAGGGGGTCAGGGGTGTACTCACTTTTGTGAGATAGTGTGTATGTATAATACTCACCTAGGTGGATCCCCACCGGGTCTGCAGTGAGAACTGAGTGATCAGACACCACTGATCGCTCAGTTCTCCCCTCCACTCTGAGCAGAGAGCCCTGCTGACTGTCAGTCAATGTCTCTCTGCTCTGCCCCTCTAGCACTTACTGAAGCTCTGTGGGGGGGGGGGGGGGGGGTTGGCTCAGACTCTCGACAGATGACCGAGAGGCTGAGCCAGGTGCCTATCCAGGGTTCTGGGTAGGTCAACATGTATAAATAAAGAAGTGGTCCATGTAGTAAACATGGTGTAGAGTTATTCTCCTTAACCACTTGTCATCTGAATGATGGCTACAGGGCAGTGGTCCAGTCCTGGGAGGGCGTCTACTTATGTCCTCCCAGAACCACCCCCCAGCTGATCACATATCAGGGTAAACAGCCAATCCCAGAACCACCCCCCAGCTGATCACATATCAGGGTAAACAGCCAATCACAGCAACTCAAAAATGCACAAAAATAGGATTTTTTTTTCTACAGCTTTCCTGCAAAATCCTTTTCTTGAAGTACATCACAGAACACAGAGCCGGTTATTATAATAATAACTACTTGGGTTATACGCCACCTATAGGTGAAAGGACACTGGTAGATCAATCAAACAGGAAGTCTCCCCCTATATAATCCCTCCTACACAGGAAGCACATCAGTTTTGTAGCTAGCAATAAATTCCCAAAAAGAGGGGAAGGACCGATGTGTCCTGTGATGTACTCCAAGAAAAGGATTTTACAGGTAAGCTGTAGAAAAAATCCTATTTTCTTTATCGTACATCACAGGACACAGAGTCAGTTATTATAATAATAACTACTTGGGACGTCCCAAAGCAATATCCTTGAGCGGAGGGAGACACCATCATAGAAACTGCCACCAGAGAAGGACCTACTCTGCTATTTGTAATACGCTGAGGCCAAAGGCAGTATCTTCTACGTTATTGACATCGACCTGGTAAAAATCCTGTAGATGTATAAACCAAAGACTAAATAGTGGTCTTGTACACCTGGGCCACTGACACCCAATGATGGATGGCCCAAGATACTCCCCAACACCTAGTAGAGAATCTCTCCCCCCAAAAAAAAAAAAATGTGTTTTTGCCGTTTAAACCATAGGCATCATTGATAAACTGGCAGATCCACTGCTAATTATTCAACCTGGATGCCGCCTGCCCTTCGTGGGCTCTTCTGGCAGCACAAACCAGGATTCTTGACTTGTGCTGACAACTCAAGTAGACCCTGAGCGTCTGAACTACCTCTGGAGTAGGTAGCGATCTTTCTCTTGTCGACTGTAGATTAGGAGAAAAATAAAAGGCAAGACACTGTCCTTATTGAAGTGAAAACTAGAAACCACTTTAGGCCAAAAAATGGATGCGGATGCAACATCACCTTATGATGCAAGACCAAGACTGGCTCCTTGCATGAAAGAGCCGCCAACTCTGACACTCCACTTAGTGAAGTGATAGCAACCAAAGAAACCACCTTCCGAGATAAAAGGACCAACAGAATCCCCCGATTGGTTCAAAAAGTGGCCTCTGCAAGGACAGTCAAGATCAAATTCAAGTCCCAAGGACACGAGAATGGCCTGACAGACGGGACTGTCCAAGTTACATGCTGTATGAGGTATGAAACAAGGAGTGAGAAACAACGGCCCCTGGAAAAAAATGGGATAGGGATGAACTCTGACCCTTACCGGTACTTAAGGTCAACTCCTTTCCTCTACCAATTGGAAAAAGAAAATCTCCCACTCGCATATTTCTGCGGGTGCAACTTCCTGACTTCACCCCAGGAATTTTTTTTTTTTTAAAGTCCTGTAATTGAAGTTCCCCGAAGCTGACTTCCAGGGACTCAACAGTGCTGAGATACAGGACTCAAGACCATCAGGTCCCGCTGGACTGAAAGTGTCCAAGGAGCAACCCCTTCAAGATTCGCTATGTCAGTGTACCAGACCCTCCTGGGCTAATTCAGCCAACACTAATATCAGTGTTACCATCTCACGGATTCTTCGCAAAAGATGTGGCAGAATCCGAAACAGTCAAAACGTCAAATAAGGGAGAACCGGAACTTAAGGTGTTACCAGTATATCTACCCCTATTGGCAGTGGGACGCTGTCCCAAACTGTTGTAGAACTTGGAATCTAGTAGATTCCCCTGCAGAGTTCCCCCTGACACTATTCTATCCCTGGAACATGTATTGGTGATAGAGACAGCACTTGTACTGACCCAGACTCCCTGACCTCTGGTGCTTCCCTGGTGGTTGATATATATGCCTGCAGAGATATTTTTGTATTGAACCTACAACTGGTTTGCCCCATAATCCAGAGCAAGGCGTACTGGCCAAAAATTCCAAGCTATTGATGGACAGTATTCTCTCCTGTGGATACCAAGTCCACTGAACTGTAGCCACCCTCAAATCAACTTAGAGAGACTGGCATCAGTGGTTATTTTCCAAATTCCTGAAAAGGAAGAATATCAACCACCAATTTTTGCTCTGCAACACCCCAGAAACAGAGCCTTCCGGCAATACAATGCCTGGATATTCAAGTTCCAGACAGATATAATTAACATCTACCAAGACCTGGAATAGGGCTGTATGTAGGGAACGTGCTTTGACCTAAACACAGTTTCCTCCTGTAGAAATATAATGAAGGAACCCCTGGAATCAACTGCTTCCTGAGCAAAGATTATTAAGGTATTGAGGTGCCTTCAGCAACCCCAGCACTGGGGCTAGATGCTTTATAAAGCCTCCGGAGCTGTGGCCAACCAAAAAGGAAGATTCACAAAAAAAAAAAAAAAACCTCTTTCCACTGCAATTACAGAAATCTTTGATGAGCCTAGAAACAAACCGCCACATGAAGATGTGCGTTTACAGATGATTATGGACCCCGAAATCTACCTCTTGCAGAGAGTTCATCACTGAACAGATCTAGCCTATCTGAAAACAGAGGGATGTTCAGTGGCTTGAGATCTTAAGATAGACCTCATCTCATATCCCTATTTGATTTTGGAACCGCTACCATTTAATTGTCTCACAATAATGAGCCCATAACTTCTACTCCAAGAGCAAATGCACGGCAAAAGACTGACGAATCTGTGGCAGACCTAGACAGTCCCAAGAGTTGCACTTAACCTACCAGGTTTCTGCCAGCTAAAGATGGAACAAACCACCTCAGAGACTGCCCTAAGATACTCCCAAAACACAGCCGCCTCAGATGCCTCCCTTACCCAGGTGGGGAAAGCTTAAAGGCATCTCGTATTCCTGGGCAGTCTCCCATCTATATACTAACCAGGCTTGATCCTGCTTACCCCTGAAGTCGGGACTGACATGCGGGAAAGAATTTGTGAAAGTTCAGCTGAACTCGCATAATTTCATTCCCGCTGTCAGTGTGATCCTAGGCTCAATGTATCTTTCGCTACTTGCAGGGTCAACAAACAAAAATGTGTAAAAAAATAAATCAATACATAAATAAAAAAATATCTAGATCAAAGTTAAGTTTCATCTAGATCAGTGTCAGGGTTAGGATTAGTGTGAGGGTCAAAGGTCAGGGTCAGAATATTTTGGGT